>CM076582.1:71017475-71078389 GCA_034641835.2 Pinus albicaulis | reverse complement strand
CTAATTCAATTCCTGTTGATTCGATGACAGATTTAACCCAACATCAAAATTTTTTCCATTAAAGTATCACATCCATTCTTCTCTTTAACCTCCATGTAGATTAAATTGTGATGATCGTTGGATTCCCAAACCAAGTGCAAAGGCCGTCAGATATGTTAAGTGTTGGGCGGATTTCTTAACTTATTAAAACTGGCTTATAAAATTATCACATCCCTTTGCATTATTAACCCACCTACATCTTTTTGTGCAATTACCATCAGATCTCTAAACTAGATCCGAAGACCGTCAGATTTAAATGGCTACTGGACAGTCAATTTAAATAATTAAAATGAATTTCTAAAACATCACATTCAAAACTCACTTTAATCCCTGTGCAACTTAAAATGTGATTCCCGTCATATTCCAAATCGGATGGTTGTGGTTCCATTTGATTTAATACACCCTACAGCATTCCTTTTTATTCAACTCTGCCAATCTTGACACTGTTGATGAGGTATTACTCAATAATTCAAAAAGGAACTTATACATTGGTTTTACAATACCAGCTACCGTTCTATTTCACAATGAACACAGAAATTAAGTGAATATATATGAACAGAGTCAATTAAACAGCTCTATCTGAAATTAACCAATTTAGTGGTATCAAAAAATACATCAAAACTCCAGGATTTTTATTACGCACACATTTTCATAGGTATAGAGCAAATGTAATGTTCTTCTATTTATTACTCTTTCCATCAAATCCTCTCCTCCCTAATACATTTCAAACTTACATTTTATATTGTTCACACAAACAAATTGATCAAATTTTATGGTTCAGTTTGCCCAATTTTAGATAAAATCCTATTACCCGATATTCTCCCTAAATTCCTGAACTAAAAACTAAATACATTGAATCAAATACAAGTAGTTCAAATCCCTGAATATCAATCAAATCTTATCTACCAAAATAGTAATTTCCAGCTAAAGGAACCCACTCCTTTGCTTGTAAACTTTTTTTGTATTTTTGGAATAAAATGAAGTGTTTTCTCCTCGAGCCTCATGCTCCTACATCACTAACACAAGAAAGAGATTTATTTACCCCAAAATACATATTCTAATGCCTAAAAATGGCTCCAAAAGGTTTTAGAATCCAATTTTCCAAGCTTGGACCTACTGTTAAAATGATCTTACATGTTGATTCCTCCAAATTTTTCCACTTTAGAAGCATTAATATAGATGACAATTAATATAATGATCCAATTTATATATACACACCAACTTAAAAAAATTGAATGTGCCTAAAATATGAGACTACTATGGGATAATAACACCATTATTTGATGCTATGGATGATTTAACATGCTCCTCAAAACACAAGATAACAATGTCGTATGAAGTGTGTGGTGGATGACTGAACACACTATAATGCTCACTTTGGCACACTACATGGAATTTTATATTTGCACGCTATTTAGGGTGTTTTAATGATGTTTAATGTTATTGTGTAGTGGTGTTATATAATTAAGTCCATGTAAAATGATTTTAGTGACAATACGCATCAATGCATTTATGGATGAGGAAACACATTGTATATGGTGCTATTAAACATCCTTACTGCATAGTATAAGTGGGGCACTTGATTTTATCTCATGGTATGCTAGAGTGGTTTATTAAGCATGAAATTATGATGCATTTTTTTACAGGAATGCACTAGTTGGTGTGAACATGTATAGCACAACATATAGTCACTATGTAAAACTATGACACACTAAAGATAATGTGTTATAAAACAAAGTTGCACTAGAGACAATGTGCTCCATTAAAATAGGTGCATTAGAGTGTTTTATTCATTTTTAATGTTATGAATTTAAAATTCAATAATGAATGAATATTTAAAATGGTAATTTAATACAAATTGTATATTTCATATTTATATTTTCTAAGTGAAGTTTATATCTAAGTTAGTGATGACTGCCACAACAACAAATTGGTACATATAAATTTGTGTGTGTTTTAGAGTATTAGGAGAGGGAGAGGGATATATCTCCTCATTCAATTACTATCAAGGATCACTTCCTTTTAAGGGATGTTGGCTTTCTCAAATTTTTGAGCAAGTTAAATCCCTCGAGGAGGACATTGGTTTGTTTTACCTGTGAATCCATAATTGGTATCATTTTTTATATGAAATGAGGGTTAGTATCAACATATGGTACCAATCAAAAAATAAGGACATTATTTTTATCGTTGGCCTATTTGGGAGGAAGGGGGCCAATTTCCTTCATTTCCCCGATGTGCTCCTTATTATTGTAGGAGAGGCCTAGTTAGCATACATATAATCCAATGAAAACATTACTAACCCCAATGAATTATATGGTGTAAAGGGGGGCTTATCATCACCACATTAACACACCATATTGTATTGATTCATAGCACATTAATTACAATATGATGTATTATGTAAATAACCTTGTTCAATGACTTAGATTGATTAGGAGGTCCACTATATTACTATGAAAATTTTGTATTGATCTAATAAATGTGATAGCATGTTGAATGGGTTTAGTGATACAAACATCAATGGATCACCACCCTCCTAGTTTGATGATTGATGTATATTTTCACGTGTGAGCTCTATGGTCTCTCCACTCAATGAAATTGGGACATAGCATATGCATTCGTGGGAAATGAAAGAATACCTTTAATTTCATAAGATATTGATAAATACCTCCGAAATATTCTTTTATTGAAAACCCTTATAAATTCATTTTGTAATAAAAACACTCCTTTTTTACTAGATATTCCATATTTTTACAAGATATCATTTTTATAACCACCAATCCCTATAAATATGCATGTACCCCACATGTCCCCTCCCACACAATACTTGTAATATATGGACTCTATTTTTCACAATTTAAAAACCTCCTTTATGAGTGAATGTGATAATATATTGGTCAGCAAGGTGAAGCCCCCATCCTCTACTCTTATATCACCTAAGAGGATCTCATCGGAGTGGGGCATGTAGGGAAATGGTGATGTTGTCACTACTATATTAAGTAATGAGGATGATCATTTCCTTGATCTTGAATAGTATCAATAAGCTATAAAAAAAATATTTTGGTGAGGATTTTGCTTCATAACATCATCATTTATTTTTCATTTCTCTTTCTCTATAAAAACTTGACTAGAAAATTTGCAACTATTAAGTGGAAGAAAATTTTGGGATTAAATGATTGTATTAGAATTTTCTCATTCTTGGATTGTTGATAAGACCTAAAAATATTTTAGGAATTTACCTTGATTTGTGCTTTAAGGTATATGGACATCAAGGAAAAAAATCATCTTTAAGGCTCAGAGGGAAGTGCTAAACAATATTCCCATGAGATTAGATGTTCTTGTGAAGGTAATTGGATCTCAAAAAAAGAAAAACATATTATGGTTGTTAAACGTCCTACTATTAATTATTGAAAGACATGGGGCCTCTTTAGCATAGATTATTGAGGAGTTCCTTAGCATTATGGGTTGGTGCGTTATTTTCCTTTTCTTGTAAACTAACATCCATGGGGTGTTATATGGAAAATTCACTTCTGTGAACAAAAATGAACTCCCTAGATCTATTGGCCTGATGTAGAAACAACAGGAGAAAAAATATATATGTTTTCCTTAGAGAGATTAGAATACAAAAAAGAGACCTACTTGGAATCTATAGTAAGTACTCATATTCTCATTGCTTGTAAGCTCCAACTCTAGCTCCAAGTGTTATAAATGGAACCTACAAAATGAGTAAAACAAGCAAGAGAAATACAATATTCACATAGCATACACTAATGTATCTATTCAATTATTCAAAAGGAATTGAAATACATAAGCATAAACATGACACAAGTATAAGAAAATAGATTAATTTTTGTATTAATAAATGAAGGAGAGAGTTACAACCATTTATAGATGCTTGACTTTGTAGATGTCCCCAATTTTCTTGCCCTTCGTTTCCACAAAGAAAGCCTTCAAACTCAACCTTAATGAATTTTTGGAGGATGATTCTTTAATCACAAAGTAACAACATGAGGGCACTAGTAATCTCCAAAATCTAACCCAGGCTCTATGGGAGGTAGTGAATTTATAGGGTAAATGTGGGAGTTTAGGATTTACATATCTAGGCTTTAGATCCACATGTGAAGGAGGATAAGCTCTAAGAATAAGATATAAGACCTGAAGAGAAAGAATTCAAGATATATATCCATGGTAAATGGTTAAAACCACTTTAGAAGCTTTTGGAATGAGAAGTTTGGAAAATATTTTTATTTTTCTCGAAATCCGAGAACCATCACTCCTAAAGAGTAGAGAAACCTACACTGGTTAGTGAAGGTGTTCAACTATGCAACATGCAACCATTGTAGGTGGACTGAAATGTAGAGTGTGTTGGGGCCAAAAATGAGTCTTTAAGCTGATAAAATCATAATTCTTGGACTTTTGGAGAATAAATTATTGAGGCTTTACAGAGCAATAATGAAAAGGTGTCAAGGATGTTGATTGATCTAGTTTCCAGGCCACTTGAATGAATGTGAAAAAAATACTTGTAACATATTTCTCCCTAAAGTACAAAGTCAGATGTTATGGCTAAGGATTGAAGTGATTTACCTTGTGGCAAGTCTGTATCAAGAAATGATTCATTGATATCAAAATCTATTACAATACATATTATCATGATGATAACATTACTGAGGGAGGCATATTCATACCCAACATATAAGCCAATATAGATGTAAAATGAACAAGAAGTCTCGTCCACTGATGATAGAGTGTGGAACCATCCTTAGATGATTGTATGAATTATCATAGAAATTATACATTGTAATATTGTATGAATCCTTAAATCGTAGCCCGGATGGATGGAACTAGATTTGGGGTATTATACCTCATCACTTGATAGTATGAGTCTAGCCATGTGAATAGGTGAGTTGGAGTCGAAAATGGTAGACACCATATGATTACTGACCAATGATGTAACTATTTAACGAATTCAAGAGTAACCATCAATAATGATAATGGCTCTCAAAGTACCGCAGTAAAATCTATATGGTGAGAATAAATGAGTTGAAGTTGAATGCCACGCAAAATATTCTGGTCGAAGGCCAATGATGAGGACTTATCGTAGACAGATAGGAAAATTTCCATTTATGTATGAAATATCCAAGGTACCGAAAGGATTTTCTAAGTAAACTTCATGGATAATGAGTTGATGTTGACAAGAAGTGACTCGTCGCATGAGCGCCTTGATGCATCCCTCATCAACGACATGAAACAAGTATCAATATTGGAGACAAAATGATGATGATGTGGAGCTAGCTCGAGAGCGAGAAACATGAAAGAAGGCTCCAGAGTATTGTAGCAGATGTCAACATAAGAAATTCCCTTGAACATTTCAGCAACACTTTATGGATTTGGCGGAATTAAATAAAAAAAAATTTAAAAGGATTTTGATGTGGTATGATTAAAAAACAAGGCAATAATATTTACCAACCCAACAGACACGAAGATGAAGTGAAATAGTGTCATGTTCAAGGGTGACTCACTGCCATTAATAGGTTAGGTACCCATTTTCTCCAATGTCCAAAATATTTCTGGCTAGTACCTCTTTATTTTGGAAAAAATTTATGATGATAACATATGCTTGATCTATAATTTCATCCTTCGGATGAATCCTTCTGACTATTTTTAACGAAACCTAAGAAGGAGTGGTTCGGTCTCGTCATGTTTGATGAGTCCAACATTGTTTGACATTTTTACGAGTCAAAAAAAGGTTTAACTCAACTTATTTTTCATGTTTAGAGTGATTGAAAAAGAGGAGAAAAATAAAACTCCAAAGGTTCATTTTCGTAAATTTAGTCTCTTCGGCCTAAAAAGGCATAAACAATACCTAGGAGAACCTTTTAGTCATGTTCGACTAAAGTATTCCTTTTTTTTAAATAGACCATCTCAGTCTGGAAAAGGGTTAAACTGATACTGGGCATACGACTTTTCATTTACTTATGATTTTGAAAAGAGAAGTGCTCGACAACCTTTTCATGTTTTGGGACTCTGAAAATACATCAAATAGGACTCCTCCTAGAGGAATGAGTGCTATAAAAGGTAGAAACTGGTTTTGGTCATGAAGGAACTACTCAAAACACATAGATGTCAAGAGGAAGGCTAATAATACCACTCATCACAACAATTATCCAGGCAAGGGTAAAACAACAAGTGAAATCATACTATCAACCAAGAAGATGATGATGATGGAAAGAGAAAACCAAGGCTCATCCAGCAAAAACGAGATGATAAAAATGGAAATCAGTAGAGGTAAAGTATGGGATAGGTTTCATTTTTATAAAATCTTGAAACATGGTAAACTATGATTGAAATTGGTTTCACTTTTACACAAGCTTGAAACAAGGAAAAGATATGCTTGAGAGTAGTTTCATTTGTACGTGATCTTAAAAAAAAGGAAAAACTATGCTTGAGAGTATTTTCATTTTTACACAAGCTTGAAACATGTGGAAACTATTCTTGAGATTGGCTTTCATGCCCCCAAAATAATAACGCAATTATAAGCGCACGCCCCCCAAGCTTCATTTCATTCACCAAAGTAGACTATTGGTTACTAATAGGTAGATGGAATGAAGGTCCATTTACGAGATCAAGTGAAAGAATTGACTTGAAGGGAGATCTGTTTCAATTTTTAACGAGCTTGAAACAGTAAAATAACTATGCTCAAGGGGTTCCTTAATTCATTTTTTAATAAGATTGACACAAGAAAAGTAACTCTACCCTGGAAACCTTGTTTCATTTTTTAGCGAGCTTGACACAAGAAAAGGAAAATTTCTCTTGAAACCTTGTTTCATTTTCAACAAGCTTGAAATAAGAAAAGGAACTCTGCTCCTACCCCTGGGTAGCTTAATAAATTTTTGGGGGAAGGTTAACTGTTGGTGAGGGATATCCAGGATAGGACGAGATGGGTTGAGCTACTTACATTTGCATTCCACCTTTATTCAAATTTTTTTGATAATTAGGATAACCCATACCTGGTTTTCTAGTCCTAGGAAAGCTATGATATTGTTGAAAAGGTTGAACTTGGAAATATTAGCCTGAATAGAGTTGTTGCATGGTTGTTGTCTGACCAATAGGAGAATGGGGTATTCCTTGTAATGGTTTCCCTAATGGAATTTTTATCAATCCTGGAACATGATGACTAATTGTCACCTGTGGCATGCTATAAATTGGTTGAATTACTTGTAACTATTTAATAATCTGACCAAGTGATTCATTATTTGGACGAGATTTTTTTACAACAGGAGAAATGTCCCCTTGTTCGATAGGATATGAAGAAACAAGAAGAATCTAATAAGTATGAACTTCACTATGAACGGGAAAAGTGCAATCACCTAAAGGTGGAATCGAGTCAACTAATTTCTCAAGAAATATTTTCTTGGGAACAAACTCATGGGATTCATATTCAGAGAGAGTGGGATTGACTGAAGATGTATTTGGATCAATCACTTCATCGACTAGTGGAGGATTGGGGGAAAGAGTTTGGTAACCAATCGGAAGTCGTTGTTGAGAAGAAGTAAGGTTCTACAACACTTTGGAGGCTTTATACAAACAAGGGAAAAAGTGAATTGGATGATTTCCTTCACATAAATTATAGGGAAACATGGCTTTACCCTTCTTTATGTGGACCTTATTAGCACTATTCAATGGTTGATCAACGACATGATCTCCAGAGGCTGATGACAAGCGCCTATATGAGGATGTATATCACACTTCTAATACCCAAGGAATAATAGGACAATCCCAAAGGAGGCGGTCACCCTTACAAATCATGTAAGGGAATTTAACTTTAAGGGGCATTGAAAGACTAGTTACATCAACAAAAATAGTTTCTTGTTTGCCCCCTTGCTTATTTGGCTTCTTTGTATTATTCCTTTTCTTCTTCTTCTTAGCTTCCAAGTTACTTGAATCAATACTTTCACCAGGCAAGGAGGAAGAAAATGATGAAGAAATAACAGGAAAATAAGGTAAAGGGTCAACTCTAGGATAAACTTGAGGTTGATGTTGTTCATGTGGAGAACTAGGTTGTGAAGCAGATTGGACATTTTAAACCAAAGAGGTAAAAAACAACCAAACTGGTAAACCAATGGTAAATCTAGGAAGGGACAACATTTCCATATAAGGAGCACCAATATTTCCAAAAGAAGGAAAAGGAACATGATTCCCATCAGAGGAGTTTCCTTGACTAGCGGACTCAGGAACTGTTGCCATTGGCCTCAACCTAAGATCTACTAAGGAGTTGTTCCACAATGAGGATGTTGTTTTGTGTTTAATTAATTGATTTTAGAAATTAAAGAAAAAAAATAAAAATAAAGGCGTAACTAGGCACAAGGGTTTACCAAGTCAATGTGAAGTTCTACAATATACTATTTCCAGTACGTGCAAACAATCTCCCTGAATGTTTTTTTCAGTGTATCAAATTTACAAGGTGGCTGGATCAGTTACCTATGGCAAGATAAAAACCTAATGTGGACTTCGAAAATATACTTGGAGGTACATGGAAGAGAAGTTCATGGTAGTGTTGTCTAATGCATCTTGCACGGTAGAAATTATTCTAATAAACTTTTCATATGTGGAGCACCATCCAATATACACAAGGATACATGGAGAATGATCCTATATACTTAAGTATGTGGATATCAGCTACCCCGATAATCTAACACAGACAAGTAATGACAACTCCTATGTTTAAAGACATTAGAACACATTTCTAGCTTATAACTATATGTGTGTCTTTAATGTTCTTAATTCTTCTTAGATTGATTGAATAAATTTTAAATTTGATCTTTAATTGAGTTTTGATTTCAAGGCTCCCAGTAAGAATGCACCTGAACTCCTATGATGCAACTCGCATGATAAAAATAAAATTTTATTTTCAAGGAAGATCTGTCTACGAGAAGGAAGAAACAAACAATGATGCCACAATAAATTATGCTTCCTAACTAGATCTTTCAATTTCACTATTTCAATTCAATTCAAAGCCCTAAAAGATTCCAAACCATGCAATGTAATATATTCACAATTTCCCTAAAAATTATGCAAATGTAATATATGCACAATTTCCTTTCTTTTTGTGAAAATGAGAATTATAACTATGAAAATGTAATATGTTAAAGATAATTATTAAAAACAAACATAAGATGATTCCAATTTAGTGAAAGAACAATATAAAAAAACTAATTATGAACAACAATCCCTTATTTCACTAATGTAATGAAAGAACCATTCAAGTGTAAGGGAAAAACCTAATGAAATCAAATGTAATCTGAGTTTTCATTAAGAGGACTAAAACTGAAACTAGGAAAATTTCAAAGATAAAAAGAGATGACACTCAAAGGTGATTAATACTCATCATCAAATAAAATAACTCACACAGACTGGAACTGTAATATAAAAATTCTTTAATGAAATCAATAATGAAGCTCTAGTGTTCACAAACCCCAATGAAGAGAAGAAAGAAAAATGAAAATGAAACAAACTCTCATCAAAGAAAAAAAATTGAAATGTAAACACAAAGATGGCTTTACATAGACACATACAAGTTCAGAGACTCAAGAAAACATTCTGGATAAAATCAAAACTTAGATCAAGGCATAGAAATGCAATTT
This sequence comes from Pinus albicaulis, assembly GCA_034641835.2. Lineage (NCBI taxonomy): Eukaryota > Viridiplantae > Streptophyta > Pinopsida > Pinales > Pinaceae > Pinus > Pinus albicaulis. The sequence goes on along the minus strand of CM076582.1, from coordinate 71,068,709 downwards.
TTTTGCATCCTACAGGATGATCACAAGTTCAGTATCGAAACCAATGTGAACCATCACACTTACAGAGAGGAGAGAGTGTGTTGGGTCGCTCTTTCTCATAAAATAGAGTGTGTTGGGTCGCTTTGTCTCAGAAAAAGAGTGCGTTGGGGCTAATTTTCTCAAAAGATGACACAAAATCCCTAACAAACTCAGAATTATTTTTTCTTAAGGCCAATTAATGTCAGAAAAAGTCAATTCAGACCGCTTTGAAAAAATTATTATGCCAAGGAAACCACTGAAGGGAAATCTCGTTCCCAAGTGGAGTCTCCAAGTTTTTATGTGGAAAATTCACTTCTGTAGACAAAGATAAACTCCCTAGATATAGTGGCTTGATCTAGAAACAACAGGAGAAAAAATATATGTGTTTTCCATAGAGAGATTAGAATATGGACAAGACACTTACTTAGAATCTGTAGCAATTCCTCCTCTTCTCCTTGCTTGTAAGCTCTAACTCTAGCTCAAAGTTCTAGCAATGGAGCTTGCAAAATGACTAAAACACGCAAGAGAACTAAAATATCCACATAGCATAAACGGATGTCTCTATTCAGTTATTCAAAAGGAATTGAAATACAAAAGCATCAACATGACACAAGTATAGGAAAACATAGTACTTTTTGTATTAATAAATGGAGGGATTTACAACCATTTATAGATGCTTGACTTTATAGATGTCTCCCCAATTGTCTTGTCCTTCCTTGCCACAAAGAAAACCTTCAAACCCAACCCTAATGCATTAATGGAGTATGATTTGACCTTAAGCTCAAAGTAGCAACATGAGGGAACTAGTAATCTCCAAAAGCTAACCCAAAATCTATGAGAGGTAGTGAATTTATAGGGTAAATGCGGTAGTTTAGGATTTAACAATCTAGGATTGAGATCTAGATATGAAGGATGATAAGCTCTAAGGATAAGAGATAAGACCTCTATAAAAGGAATTCAAGATCTTTGTCTATGTTAAATGGTTAAAACCACCTTAGAAGCTATGGCGTGAATATTTCCACATTCAGTAACATAATGTTGTTGATAACTTTTGGAAACTTGTGTATTTTGTTTGAAACACCCTAAAGAAGAAGTTTCGAAAATATTTTTTGTTTTTCCTGAAATTCTGGAACAATCGCATCTACAGAGTAGAGCAACCTGCACTGGCTAGTCTAAGTTTTCAGATATGCAACATGCAACCATCGCAGGTGGATTGAAAGGCCAAGTGTGATGGGGCCAAAAATGAGTTTTTAAGCTGATAAACACAAAATTCTTGGACTTTTTAGAGAATCAATGCTCGAGGCTTTGTAAAGGGATAATGACAAGGTGTCAAGGATGTTGATTGATCCGATTTCTAGGCCATTTGAATGAATTTGAAAAAATAACATGTAACATGGGAGATTTAAACCAATGACTTATCAGAAAGAATAAATTAACAATATACCTATTTATTGTCATCCGAAATCCCATAAGCATAAGGTTGGTGTATTATTAGTTTTAAATTAACTTATAATTTATTAATGAAATTTAATATAAATAATAAAATTGAACTCCACACTTTACTATTATTTTTGTAATATAGTTAATATATGGACAATAAGGTAGCAAATATTTCGAGATTCAAAAGTAATGGTGCATTTCGCTCACAATTAGTGTAGATTTGGTAATATGGTGTTGGAACTTCCTATTATACAACTCTAGGAGGAAAATTTGAAGACATTTCTTTTTAACATATATACTCAAGAGTTTAATTCGCTTTATGTACTAAGGATTCTTTGGCTCTAAAAAACAAAACTTTCGAAAAGGATTCCAGCTAACAACTTTTGAAAGTTTTATCTTTTATATAAGTATAAATGATGATTATTTTTCCTGCTATTGTCCTTTTTTTTTTATGAAAAAAGTATATTTGAACTTGAAAGTTGTTTTGTAAGGGGGCTATCCCATTTTGAAAGGTTATCTAAAAACGATTATTGTAATTGTCGGTGATAAAATATGTACTAGTTTGACTATAGGATAAACGCAAGATTATTTTTAGTATTAATTTTATATTTAGAATATTAAATAAAAAAATGGAAAAATATCTAAATTTATTGTAATATTATATATAAATAAGTCTGGAAAACAACTTATTCCTTGTCACTTTGAGTTAAAAATAATATTATGAGAAAAGTTGCATAAACCAATTATAATTTATATTGGTTAATGTTGGCTAAACTAATAGGAATCTTATAGTCTTGCTTTGCGAGGAACTAATAAATTGAGACGTGAAGTGTATAAATTAATTGCTTGCTTATGCATGATTTGCATAAATTTTAGTGGGTAATAATCACTTGTAAGTCTACACATTTACAATTTTACTCCTATATAAATGTTGAGGAAAACATAAATAATGGTGAGAAGTAACTTGGTAAATATATTTATTTACATATTATTCCTATCATTTTTTTATGCAAAGACTTGCTTAAATTATGATGGGAAGCAATTGATGGTAAATATGTTATTTACTTTTCCATAGTCTATTTGTGCTACGTTTTAGAAAGTTTTCCGACATATTTTTCGATGTAAATTGTTTATTCTTAAAATCACAAGCTTGAGTTGTAAACTCTCCACAATACAAGTTCCCCGGGGGTTTTTGATGTTGTTCAATCCATATATGCTGTCAAAAATCCATATTAAACAACAAAAATTAAGATTTCGCCAAAAATTAAATCACTAGATTCTGACCAAAATTCAAAAACTCAACATGTTTAGAAAACACCATTTACTTTCTTTAACTTTCTTGAAAGCTGAAGAATAAAAAATCACTACAAAAATATCTAAAAATAATGCATGAATATTGCAACCATCTCCATAAATTATGACATAAAATATGTGAGGTAGTTATCTATATGTCATTGTTTTGTGCAAAAATTGCAATAATACCTTGAAATTATAGTCTAGTAAAATGTTTGAATTTTTTTAATAATATTGAAAACTAAATATTTATTGTACAAAGTTAAACATTATAAATTTTATTATTCAATATTAAAATAATAATATTATAAAAACAAATCAATTTTTAAAATCTTACTTTAACAAAATTAACAATAATACCTTTTATAAATTTCACAATAAAAATGATTTAGAAAAAAAAAATCTTCTAACTTACACATGAAAGATAAGAACACAAAGACAACAATCATGTAGATTGTAGTGCCATCCAAAATTAACAAGAACAAACTTGGATATGCACTAAAGGGACCCTCGAGCTAACAAAATACCATCCTCTAAAGATATTCTAGAGTTAAGATTCTATTACCATGAAGAATAAAAGAATTTTAATAAGATCCAAGACCCTAAGTTTAGAATTTTCTCTTGATACATAGTCTCACGTTTTAATAAATTTAACCTACGTAATTACTATATTTATAATCTTGTAACTCATAATTCGAAGTTTAATGGACTTACTTTAAATATATAGTATTGGTTATAAGTGATTTTGAGTGATAATTATTATTTAATTAACTTCATTTAACAAATTTTGTATTTTATATAGATTTTGTTATTAATATTCGGTGGGTTGGGAAGCATTAGTATTAGTATAAAGGGAAAATTGATTAGAGTATTTTTTTTGGTGGATGTAACATTACACAGGGTTGATTGATTAGAGATTTTTATTGGGTATGTGTTATATTTTTTGTATGAATATTTCTACATATTTTATAATATGTGATGCACAATGGGGGTTATAGGGGGGTAACAACTCTCATGTGCGGGGTTTCGAAGTAATTCTCTCGATTTTCCTTTTTTGGCGTAGTTTTTTGCATTTATTTTTTATAGTTTTCAACACACAATTTTTGCTAATAGTGGTTTTCTAGCGCATAGTGTTTTTTCCCATAGTTTTGTAGTTTATGTTAAAGAACTATGGTTGTATTTTAATCCAGGGTAGATACATTGACACTTTATGGATGTCGCGAGATCTATATTGTATTTTTTTTAATGAAAAAACACAATTTTCATTAAAGAGTTATGAAAATTACATTCAAAATATGCACATAATTGCATGTAAAACTGGGTTTTTTTTATGTACAATCATCCATCGAAAGATTAAAATAACAAGCTTAGAGCTTTCCCATGTCTAGTCAAATAATTCCATCCATACATATCATAAATACATAGTCAAAAAGAAATAAACTACCAGCCATCCTAAGAGTGTATCTCAAAGAAAATACATGAAAAATTAAAAGTATTGTCTTCATTCATGAAGAATGTCCATCTACATTCCTCCTATGAAATTTCTATGATAGTACTCATAGAAAGTGTCATGTAGCTTCTCCATGATCTTCAAAATTCCCAAATTATGTTTGACACTTACTTTGGAGAGAGCTTATGCAGCAGTGTTCATTTCCCTATATATGTGACAATAGGAAATCTGATCAAAATCATGTTTCAACCATAATATTTATTCAAGAATAGGCATTAGTGTGTGAATGTGACATTTGGTGATATCATTGAAACAATTAATATCAATGAAAGAGTCCCCAAAAATTTTAAGCTACTTGTAATCCTTTTCTACAACAAACAAGATCAAAATCTTGATATTGAGTAATTATGCATAGTTATTTGTACCCCTTCCTAGTCCACTTCGAAGTTTGAAGGAATGGTTTTCCTTTAGAAATAAAGCACCCCAACCCCCAACCCCCACCCCCCCCCCCCCACATTCACCCCCAACAAGAGAAGCCCCATCGAGGTATTCACAGGGGCAGGAGCAATCAACTTCTTCAACAATAATGTTCTGAGGATGGTGCACATTATTAACGTATGGAATTAAGTCATATGTATCTAGAGCTTGTGCTGGCAGCCTTTCGGGAGTTGTAGACTTTGCTTGGAAAATATCATTGCTCTTTGTAATCCATATTCACCGGTTGAATATAGGCGGGAGATTTTTGAGTTTTTTAGGTGTTGCAAGATCCCACCATCTCTTACAAGATTCCATGTAGGAGTGACCTTTCCATAAGGCTTTAAATGCTAAAAAATATCTTAGATTATTCCCTACAACAATGGCAAAAGGGCACATAAGGAAAATATGGTTCATTGACTCCTCCCTGTTTTTACAAAGTGTGCACCAATTATGCCCAATCATGCATATCTTTTTCAAGTTATCATTAGTGGGAATATTGTTTTCCAAAATACACCATTGAAAGAGCCTTACTTTTGTTGGGAAACTTAACATCCATATTTTCTTCCACCAGCAGACAAATCCCTTAGCTCTTTGTCAACAATAATATACAAATAGACCATCTTGGAGAATATTCCCCTTGAGGGAAATGCACCCATCATAAGTTGCTATCCATATCCCTAAGAGGAACATGTGAAATATTGAGAGAATTACTGTAATTTAGCCACTAACCTAAGAATGCAATCGAACGATTTAACTTATTTACATCAACCCAAATCTGAGCCCATATGGATGTTCAAGCGAAATCAACCACCCAATTTAGAGTAAACCTACCATTTGAATTTAAATTTTCAACAATATCCTATGGCAAAACATGATTTTCTCTACCACCCACCCATGGGTCAATACCAATTCTTACTTTTTCACCGTTTTTGACCTTCCATGCTAACCCTTCCTCTATCACTTTAATGAAGCTAAGACTACCTTCAAAACCACTAAAAAATTCGCCCTATTATTTTTAAGAATCTTGATTCTATCCTGAATTGAGATAGGGTGGATATACTTTCTGAAAACCACTTCAATATTATATTGTAATACAGTACAAAATAATATATATTAACAAAATTTGTTGGTTTTTCCCCATTTAAGTTTCTAGGATAAACTTTTTTTGTTAATGTGTATGTTGTCCATTGCATATCTTATGTTTGCAATAACTAATTGTACAGGGTTAAAACCTACACCTTTATTGGTTCTATAGTGGTGGAAGTGACAACGCATCGAGCAGTGGTAGGTTTTGATAAGGAGGCATTAAGCTTTGAGATTTCCGGTAAGTGTAGTAAGATATGTGGTCAAGTAAGAGGTTTGGGATTACTATTGATATGTCTTTTGACTAGACCCTATATAGAGCTATCTTAATATGTGGTTGTGAATTCTATCATTATTTCTATGGGTGTAGACTCTAATTTACCCTTAGTGTGGAATTTAATTAGAGCTATGTGGGGTTACTTATTCCTTTATAAGATTAAAATATGACCCTTAAATATAAAAATTTCATTTATTTTTAAAATATGGAGAGTTATGATGTAGTTCTATAAGAAGGGCCTAAGTGCTTCAAGGATTTTAGTATAGGTTCTTTTGTTCTGGATTGAACATTTCAATTCCTTAGTAGCATTCAAATATAAAAAAATATCATGGGTTTTTTTAACATGCTTACCACACACTTATGTTGTATTAATGTTTTGAGGACTATTGGGAGCACTATATGTTAAATTTTTCTTAGGGCTATATTGTTCTTTGATTTTAGATAATTGCAATTCTTCATTTGCATATTAAATTCACCCACAACATCATAACATTATTCGAAACATATGAGATTATATAGAAATAATAATATCATCATCAATGCAGTGGAACATAAAGGAAAAATAGAATAAAATCATTCACACATAGAGACACCAAGATTGGTCAGAGACCAGGGAAAAACCAAATACAGGGAAAACCCTTTCAAATTCTTGTTCTTATTAAATTTTCATTTAATGATTTATCAAAAGATAGTATAATGATCCATATCTTTAGCCATAATCCTATCTAGAAGATGAAACTAAACAACATCCATGAGATGAACCCAATAATACTAATAATAAAAACCATGCTTAAGAAGCCTATGGTCAACTATCAGACACTGCGGTCAACTGAGGAAATATGTAGTCAATTGATAAAACCAAACCCTAGCTTCCAACCACATGCAGAGAATGATATTTGTGCGACTCAAACCCTCCAACTGCACGCATGATCATATGTACCTATGGTTGCGACTAAAATCTTCCTGAAGCATGCTTGTGGTTGGAAACCAAAACCTTAAACACGCATGTGAGCTTTATACCCTGCAATATCGAACCTATATGAACCAATATATGCAACCGATACTTAGACTTGTGTGAGCCAAACCCAAAGAAGGAAGAATTATCATGATGATTATGATGTCCAAATGAGGGTCACTTGACTTGTATTTATAACCATCCATGGTTGTCCACTTTATCTTTTGGGTCAACCTGTCCTTTTATGCACATGTGACCTTAATTTCAAAATTACACTTTCCCTTGTCCAAATTGAGTGTTTCAATATTCAAAATTGGTCTTCTCGAATAGAGGAATCTCTTCCCATGGTTGTAATTTGTCACTGAGTTTCCATATTAACACTATATGTGAATTTAAGATGGCTACCCTGGATACCATAGCCAATGAAGGGGTTCCTTGGATGTTATTTCTAAAGAATATGAATGGGGGTTGTGAAAATTTTCATATATTGTGTGGGAGGTGGTATTCAACACATGAGATGTATTTGGATTGATTCCATTCAAGTGATGATTTTTCCATGTTGTTGGTCATATTTTAAGAGATTTCCCTGTGATGGCTAAGTTAATACAAAATGTAGAGTTGTTTCCACCTTTTTTTATCTATTTTTCTTTTAAGGACCAGAGTCAGCCTCCCAGGGACTTATAAATTTTCCTTTACAATTTTATATAAGTGGCACTCCTCTTTTCATTCACTCGGGTATTCAAAATAATTTGACACATAGAAATTTTATCATTTAGCGCATTCACCTGTGAGTGGATCATGTGTTTTCTCAAAAGAAATAAAGGAAAGGAAAGAAAATGGAAAAGATAAACATCATCTCACTAATTCATTTCAATATACACATCCATTTATACATTGTGAGGAAAACATACTCGAATTAAGTTCATAGACAAGAAGTAAATAAGTGACCTATATTTTTATAGAACACGAAAATGAGTTCATCATTCAAAGATCATAAAGAGTCACAGGAGAACATAAATGAGATTTCACTATGTTATTGCCTAAATCTACCTCACGCTGAAGGAAGGCAGAGTTCAGGGTAACATCAAACCACGCTTAATCTGGTAGCTAGCCCTACCAGATCGAGAGAGGGCTCTCTCTGGGTCAATCTCAGCAAAAATAATCAATAAGGCTTGAGATGACTTGAAATAAAGGCTGATTTTAGGCTACATATATATGTAAAAGAGTTTTATTTGATTTTGGGTATTTTTTTTGGAATCAAAGGGAAAGGCAGTTTTGGGTACGAGGATGAGGCCTAGTTTTTGTAGAGTTCTGAATGGGGCAAGGAAGGAAATTGTTTTGATGCTTTGGATTGAATGAATGAATAGCTCAGACAGGTGAGGAGATGAAGAGGGCAAGAATCTTTCAAGAATCCTCTTCAAACATATGAAAATATGGAAAATTAAACAAAAATCAAGGCAGAGCAAAGCAATCTAATGAATTCCACCTTTATAACTTGTTTGTTTAATTTGAGAAGAAAGGAGAAGGAAAATGATACACATGAAACATCAGTAAACTTAAAATCACAGAGAGAAACACACCATCAAAACATAGAGCCACATGGATCCCAAAGAGTGCTGCAAACCCTGGTCTATTCCTTTTCCAAAATTGCAGAGATGAAATGTACAATGAAGTGCCAAGCAATCCCAAGTGTCCAACGTTGAAAATGACTGAGAAAATACAAGATATAGACAAGCCTAACTCATCCCCATGCCTCTAGGGGTTGGGCTCACTAGTTTAGGAGCTGTTTCAACAAGATCTAAACTAAGAACTGGAAAATAGGTAGTGGAATAGCTTGCCTCTATAAGATAGGAAACTGATTCATTCAGTCACTTTTTGGTGAATGAATCTACTTGCATGAGTAAAAATGTGCCAAAATTACATCAAAGTCATGAAATTACATCAAGTTACATCAATAGTTGTACATATGAAGATAAAAAATTCAAACTGGCCAAAACTAGGTGAAAATCTAAGCTGCTGAGTGAAAAAGGAACCAAAATTCCATATGCGCCGCCCCTGAAATCTCTATGCATCGCGCCACTTTGAGGCTGATTTGGAGGGCCTTTCCGGAGTCCAAATTGAGTGAAGGATATCTCTTTGGAAATATCTTCCTGTCTACTTTCCAACCCAAGTGGAATTTCTGAATTTGGTTGCCATTTTCCCCTCCAAACATCAAATCTCCCAACACTGCTTCCTGTGTGTCCAAAAAGTGGCAGAAAGGCCATTTTTAAGGTGTTTTTGACCCTTCAAGCAACCCAAAACTTGTCAAAATCCTTAGGTAATGAGTAGGCATGCATAAATTTTGATGAGAGATCCATAAATGCAAATTTTTCCTCAAGAGGAGTTGCCAATTATAAGCTCGCACCAAGTGGCGTGACGCGTCGGGCAAGAAAATCTGTTTTAAGGCCAAAATTTTCAAAATTGACAACAAGTTTCCCAAATTTCTTGAAATTTGGACTGAAGGTCCACCATCAAGTGCTATGCTGAGCCAAAGAAGCTTCGGCCAAAATTTGGAGTTTATCATGCCTTTTGCGACGCTTTAGTGCCCTCCTTAGCTTTGCCTTCAGGATCTTGATTCTCGCCTTGCAAACATGATTTCGCGCCCAATAATGGTTCTTCATGTGCCTGAGCATGTTCTTTTCCTTGTTTTCCTTCCCCAACGGCTTCTCAAGATGAATATTGACCCTCTCAAGCCAAGTCTCTCTATTAGCCTCAATCTCCCGCTCAATGGATGTCATCTCGGTTTGGCTTCTTTGGGCAGCTTGCCGGTTCTCACAGATGTTTTGCAACTCCATGATTGTTTGCTGATCTTCCAACTGTTTGTTTCACTACTCCAGGTAGTTTATGATCCATTGGGCTCTTTACAACTTGATGGTCAAGGTATCAATCTCCACCTTCTGCTCCTGAATAGTCTCTCTCAACTTTGAGCTTGGAGAGCTCAAATCCTCATCAATCAGTATGAAACCTGTATCTTGACCTCCTAAAGGCCCCTCATACTACATAAGCCTCTTACCTCTATCCTGTACCTGTACCTGTGCTGCTAGTGACGGTAACGAGACCCCTTCCACCCCAGGTGGAGATATTACTCGCCGGGCTGCTGCAAATAATCCTCTAGTGCCTCTCTGATAAGTGACATATGTCGGCACAATAGTCTCTGTCTCCTGACCTCCATTCTGATATGAAGGTTCACCTGCATCATGAACAACCTCCGGAGGAACCTGAGGAGCTGTGAAGAAATCATGGGAAATGAAATCCTCCCATGAAATACCCTGCAATCCAAGCTGATGTACAACCACGATCTTAATGGGTGCATAGTGATAAATACTGTTGTACTGCTACTCGGGAGTTTTCCTCTGCACAAGAGTGGTCATTCTCTCGATATTCCGGCACATGAAATAAGGGATGTTCATCATCCTCACCCTGGTGAAATGCATCAATAACCTGATATGGTAGGCATAGAGGCGTGAAAACCGACCCTCACAACTGAAATATCTGATAATGAGTTTCATCAGAGGCACATAAGAATCCTTTAGAAACCAGAATGGGAACACTCTGCTGAGTTGCCTCACAAATCTAGGCCTGATATATGGTTCATAATGCACTCTTTCCACCTGTTGTCTTTTGTTCCACTATTCACCCACATTCGGTATTCTAGTTGCTTGAGAGATAGTGTCCGGTGTCAAAGTGAAAGTTACACCAGCAAGAGTTACCTGACCATCATGTAAATGCAATACAAACAAATGAGCCAACTCCTGATGATAATGAATTTTAGAAATCATTTCACAAAATTGAAAACAAGACTGTTCTCGAAAACATGCCATGGCAAGTGGACAAGCCTGCAATTCAGCCAATGAGGTGGGCTCTTCTCTCACATGTATACCACTCTTATGAGACCTTCTAGGTGCATGTAACTCAGTGGTGGAATCACTATCTAGGTCATATGATGTATCAGTATTTGTCTCCATGATGTCCAAGGTCTATGCAAGGTGTATGTTGGCTTGTATGAGATGAAAATGATAATTTGGGTACTTTTGTTTTAGTGCCAAATGTATGGTAGTGTGGGAGGGACTGTGGGGAAATAGGGCAGTGGGGACAATGAAGTTTTTTCAAGTGGAATTTTCCTTTTGAAAACTTGTGATTTGACCAATTTAGGGACAAGGGACAACCACTTGATTTTTTGGGATAAACTTAGAATTTAGGGAAATTTTGCAAATGGGATTGGGATAATGGGAATGAGATGGGTATGAGTGGCTTTAAGGATGTAAGGGGATGGAGGATAAACTGTAGTGATGAGATAATAGTGATGGGAAATGGGAAAAATAAGGTGGGGAGGTGAAAATGTTTGGCACCAAAGCCAATTTTAAAACACCAACTTCAAAACCCTAAGGGAGCAATTCTCAACAAAATGATAGGGTTTGACTTTTGTGTATTCAAATTCTCATAATCAATCATATAATCACACCAAGCATGGGTCTATGGGCAGTAGAAGATCATATGAACTTACTTGGAGAAAGAAGGACCAAGTCGATTCAAAAATTTGGAAGCAATGGCAAAAATTAGCATTTCGGGCCAATGCACCGCGACCACTGCCCAGTGCGTTGCGCCCTCCTGATGCGCCACGCTGGTTCAAATTTACACAGAAGAGAGCGGACCTATGCGCCGCGCTCAGCCTATTCTCCGCGACCAATGCCCGATGCATTGCGCCCCTCTGTTTCAACACAGTTCGGCCTCCAAACTTGTTTCTTCACTTCCTCCATGATTTTCTTTCACTCATTGATGTCTTTGGCATGCAAATGAATTGTTGAAAGAAAAAAATTATATTTGTACCAAAGACTTTGATTTTTTATTTGAAAAAAACCCACTTTACAATGTTTGAAAACTTTGGCACTTTTTCAAAAGAACTTTGTTTTGCTTGGTTTTGATTTTTGAACTGAATGATGAGTTTGTTGCCTATTTTGCAGGGATGAATGGCATGGAGTTTTGGAAAATGAGACCAGGGCTACAAATGGAGCATTATTACAACTGAAGAAATTAAAAAATTACATTGCATTTGTTACAAAAGGACAAAATAGACAATTTTTCTTCAAATATAGTTTTGAAGAAAAATCATTATCAAGAATTATGATGCTGAAATTTTTGTAGTGAAACCTTGTTTGAAGCTTCCTCATGTGCGTGCTGAAATTATTAGACACTCTGAAGACCAGATTAACGAAACCATAGACTTAATGAGACTAAAAACCCTAAAATGACTCTTTGCCAACCAGGAGACCAAAAATGACTGTAAATGATTTTGATGAATAGAACTAGACCAGTAGGTACATGACATGAGGGATATGAGTGACAAGACCCTACCATCAGATGATCCATGCTCCTAATGGAATGCAGCTGACTGAACTGAATGAGACACCTAAAATGAAATGAAACAAGAGAAATTTGATCTCTGACTTAGGGATGAAGATACAATCTCTAACATTGGCTCCAATGGGGATGGTAGCTCCTTGGAGGTGCCAAGAACTACAGATTTCTGGGAGAGTAGGCAGTGCCTTCGTCCATTGGGCTATGGAATCCATAACTTTGACAAACCATCACAAGACTCTTGACTCATTTTATTGACTGAAAATTGACTCAAACTGACTCAATTTTGAAACCAAAATGACTGAAAGACCTGACTTGAAAAACTCAAACCAAATCTGAAATCAATCTCCAGAGTTATAGCCTTCATCTTGGGCCCCAAACTGAAGAAAAGATCACAACACACACTTGCAATGAAACTAAAATAAACTAGTATGTAAAGTGAGAATGTAAAACAACAAAACATTTTAGAAATGATACCTCTTGAGCAGCTGACCATTGACCGGCCCTCCTAGACAATCTTCCCCGTTCATCTCTTTCAGAAGAAAATCATTCTGACCCCGATAGGCAGCAATTTTAAAGGGTCCTTTCCAGATATTTTTGAACTTACCATGCTTACCCTTTTCCTCGTTCCTTGCACCCCATTTCAGCACCACTTCTTCCAATTGAAATTTGTCTGCTTTTGCTTTTCTGCCATATATTTTCTTAATTCTCTCTTGTAGCTTGAACATGTTTTGGAAAACTTCTTCTCTAGTCTGCTGCAAATGGATCATTTGATTTATTCTTATTTGCATATGATCATCTTCACTGCCAGCTTCCTACAGAAGTTTGACTACTGGAACTGCAAGAGAGGTAGGAAATATTGTGTCAACTCCATATACTAGCTCAAAGGGGGACATACCTATGGATTTCTTTTGACTCACTCGATCTGCCCAAAGTGCATTGACCAACTTCTTATGCCAACTTTTCTTGTTAATTTCCAGCAACTTTTTAATAATGTTGACTAAAGATTTATTGGAAGACTCTGCCAATCCATTGCCTTGTGGATGATAAGCGGTTGAGTGTCCCAAAGTGATGTGATACTTGTTACAAAACTCAACCATTCTTTTTTATTTGAAAGCTGCTACATTATCAGTAATTAACTTATTTGGGCAACCAAAACGAGACAAAATATTATTCTCAAGGAACGAAATTATTACCGAATCCGTAGCTTTCCTAGTGGGAATCACTTCAATCCATTTCGTGAAATAATCTGTCACTGTGAGGATCCACTTATGCTGAGATGAAGAAGCAGGATGGATTTCGCCAATGAAATCCAGACCCCATTGCCGAAAAGGAGCACTTATTTTAATGGGCTTAAGTGGAAAAGGCTGCAATTTCTTCCTCCCTTCAAAAATCTGACATTCATGACAGCTTTTGACAGTCTTATACACATCAGCAAAAAGAGTCGGCCAATAATATCCCGCTCTCAAAATTTTGTTTGCCGTTGTTTTCTAGAAAAGGTGACCTCTGCAATCTCCCTTATGAAAATCCTCCATAACCTGCTTTGCTTCTTCTTCCACCAAACAGTTTAGCAAAACACCACCCAGATCTTTCCAATAGAGTGCATAGTTCAAAATACAAAACTTAGCAGCCTTCAATTTTAGAGTTCTACTTTTGTTTTTAGCCATTCCTGGTGGTGGTGACAAGTTTTGGAGCACATATAAAATTTTTGAATACCAAGGAGAATGAACAAATATTTCTGATACCTGAATTAGTGAACTTTCTTTGTTTTCCTCAGACATAGCAGTAATGAGATTAATGTCCAAGGCATGTAAATTGGACTCAGACATTAGCTTAGCCAGCCATTTTCCTTTGATAAGATTTGTAGGCTTTATCTCCTCGTCTCCCTTCTGGATTTTTTTGCACTAAAACATCCTTAACAGCAGCATTAGGAACATAAGCAAGAATATGAGAATGCAGAATATATACTAGGAAATATTTCAATGCTTTCACTAAAGCAAGAGCTTTCTTCTTAATAATGTTATATTTTAAGGCTGCATCTCTTATGGTTCGGCTGAAAAAAGCAATTGGTTTTTCATGCTGATCTCTTTTCTGCATCAATACAGCTGCCATAGTATGCTCTGAGGCAAATGAAAACAAAATAAAATCCTGAGTATAGTTCAGGCTGATCAAAACTGGAGCTGAAGAAAGAGCCAACTTCACTAAATTGAAATACTTTACAGCCTCTTCAGTCCACTTCACTATGCTATCTTTTTTAAGCATATTTGTAATCTCCCTTAAATTTTCTGCAAGATTAGGCACAAAGCGGCGCAAGAAATTCATCTTACCGTTGAATGATTGGATCTCCTTTTTGTTTTGAGGAAGATCAATTTGCTGAATATCTTCTACTCGAGCTGGGTCAATGCGGATGCCATCTTTTGATATTATATGAACAAGAAGTTTGCCTTCATCCATGGCAAACAAACTCTTCTTTGGATTGAGTGACACACCATACTTTCTACACCGCTGAAAAACAATCTTCAAATGGTAAAGGTGCTCTTCATCTGAATTAGAAAAGATTGTCAAATCATCAAGATATACAACTAGAAAAACATCTTTCTCATTTGCAAATGCCATATCCATTGCTCGCTGAAAGGTCGCACCAACATTCTTCAAACCGAAAGGCATTTTAGCATAATGGAAAGTTCCCCACGGAGTGGTGAACGTTGTTTTGTCTCTATCATCCTCATGGACCAGAATTTGGTTATAACCAGAATAACCATCGAGTAGCGACATACGAGATGCTTCAACTACTCGCTGAAGTATGTGATCCATTTTGGGCAACGGATAATTATCTTTCAAAGACACCTTATTCAGATTCCTAAAATCAATGCACAAACGAATCTCACATGTTTTCTTGCGGACGGGCACCAAATTAGAAATCCAATCTGAAAATATTATAGGAACAATGATACCAGCCTTGTACAGTCGATTCACTTCCTTCTCAATTGAGGGCAGCAACTTCGGATTTATTCTTCTCAACTTCTGCCTGAAGGGATTTTGATTTGGCTTGATAGGAATGGTGTGCTGAATTATGTTTGTATCATATGTCTTCAAATCTGAATAGTCCCAAGAAAATATGTTAGAAAAAGATGGAAAAAAATTGATATAATTTGATTTTACCTCTGGTGGCAATGCTTTGGACAATTTCACCATATTTGGATTTTCAGCTGATCCAATGTTCACATCTTCAACTCCCTTTTCGGTTGGCCGCAAGGTTGGTTTTTAGGCTATGTCATCTTGATTGAAAAGCTCCTCTAAAGGTATTAGACCTTTAGGAATGAAATTATCCTTCAGCTGCAATAATTCCATCTGATTTACTTGCACATTAGCCTCACCATCATCATGCTCCACATCAATAGAAGTGTCTTTGAATTTGCCTTCATTTTGCAGAAATTCATCAATTTCTTCGTCATCTTGAAACACTTGCCAATACCTTTGATTGTCTGGGACATTCGGACGATGTTTCACATGAATTTCAAATTTTTTACTTGATTTCATTGGAATTTTCAAATTACTTGCTGCCTTTGCAAGTGCATCTGCAATACCATTCTAAATACAAGGGACAAAAGTCAAAGTATAGTTTGAAAACAATTTCAAGATATCAAGAAATGCATTTCGGTAAGCCCGCATTCGAGGATGCTTAGCTTGGTATTCACCTTTCACTTGCTTGATAACCAACTCGGAGTCGCCATACACTGCAATCCTCTTAGCATTTAACTTTCTAATATTTTTTAGACCAGCAATTAAAGCTTCGTATTCAGCCTCATTATTTGAACAATCAAAAGCCAATTTATAAGAACAGACCCTTACATTACTCGGTACCTTGTTTGGGGCAGAAAAAGGGATACGTACCCAAATGCCAATTCCAGCACCATCACTTCCTACTGCACCATCAAAATCCATGGTCCATAAACCATCTTCATCTTCTTCCAAGTGCTAAAATTATGTTTTCTCTGTTATTTCTGCTTGTTTTCCATCAACTTTTTGCTGCTGTCAGAAGGCTGATTTCTTAGCGGAAATTTCAAGTTGTTGTCTCTCTTTCTTCAAAACCTCTCTAAAATTTTCGGTGATTTCCGGAATGTCTTCTACTTCAATTAATTGGCTATTTACATCATTGAAACTATTTGAATACAAAAAAAATGATTCTAAATCTGTATGTACATAGTTGATTGGATGATTTACCGGTTTCTCCTTGCTAGTGATCATATACTTCATCTTTTGCTCCCGATATAATTTCCTCATCTGACCGAACACAGGAATAGTAACATAGGAGAAATCAAGCTGCAATGTTCCCTTTAGTTTCACTCCCCAAGATCTGGAAAGAAGCATGCCAAATCTAGGAGGAATATCCGCCACAACCACATCCATCAAAACATTTTTAGTTGGAATCTGATCCAAACTGACCACCAAATCTTTGATAAGCCCAATGCATCTTACTCTACTGGAATCAAAAGAATAAAGATCATGATACTTTCTAGTGATGTATAATCCCAATTTCTCCATGATTTCCCTTGGCATGAGATTATGAGAGGCTCCGGAATCAAACATAGCATTATGTAACACAAAATCATGCAATCTAAGGCTGATATAAAAAGGAGGCACATCACTATCTGGAGACTCACCATCCAACGCTGGACCAAAAATCAACTCAGGTTGATCATCTTCCGCATTCACCATATCAGACAATGGATCTAAATTCAAAATTTTAGACACCTGTCCCTTATAGCTGCTATTCTTAATCAACTCAGTCAAAGGAATAGAAACTTTTAACTTAGAAATTTCATTTTCTAAGTTAAAAACTGAAATTTTCTCTACCTCTTTAGCTGGAACATCCTTCTTTTTAGTTTTCTCCTTTGATACAATTGGATTATTGGATCTTTCATTTGCTGATGGGGATTTGCTAATAGTGGGATCAGCTATCTCTTTTCCCTTCTTTTGCACCACGGGTGAATCATTCTTTGGTGTTGAAACTTCCTTTCTCTTTTGAATTGGATTAATAGGGACGTGTCTATTTCTAAGTGAATATTGTCGCTGCTGGGCTGTCAAGGCATTCATGTATCCCCTCTGATACTCATCAGATTCTTCTTCAAGAGCTGTCTCATTTGCCAAGATGAAATCCTCGTCTTTTTGTACAGCTGAGTTTTCTGCATACTCCTCATCTTCAGTGATGTAAATTGGCATATCATCAGGTGTAAAGAAATGATTCTCTTATCCTATAACATTCTCTTCATCATCTGATTCCGGACCAAAAAAATTCTGCTGTAAGGGTGTCTTCACTTGCTGTTGTGCTGTCGGTTCTTGTGCTCGCTGCTCTCTTTGCTTGATTCTGAATTGCGGTTGCTGCTGGCCACGAAAGTTAGGATTTTTTATTTGCGTTTCAAGCTTATCAAGTGTTAATCTTTCAAACATATTTTCCATCTTCCGAAGCATTTGATCTGACGTGGAAACCTCTTCCTTTATTGCTACTTTATTTTCAGCTCTCATTATAGCTCTCCTGACATTCAGATTAGCTTCAACACTGACTGAAATTTTCTGCATATCTTCTAATGTAGCCGGACTTCTTTCTCTCAATTGATAAGCCATGTTAGGATCGAATCCATCCGGAAATTTAATCAAATCAGATCCCCTAGGTGGCTTTATATCAACAGGAATTGCATTATAAACATAATTGAATCTAATACAATAGTCTTGAACTGACTCACCAACATTTCGCTTGATGTTGTCATATTCTGAAAGGATTGAAAGAGGATCTTTCTGCACTTCCCATCAATCCAAGAATTGTCTCTGAAGATTAGCCAATGTAGCAATACTTCTAGGCGGCAAAGCTCTGAACCACTTTCTGACTTCTCCTCCAAAGGTTTGAACAAACAATCTCATTGTCACATTTTCTGCATCAATCTCATGAAGGTCAAATAAATCTTCCATTCTATCCACATGTTGCTTAGCAGTGACACTTTGAGGAGTGCCATCAAACAATGAAATTTTTCTTTGATAATCTGCGGGCATGTCATCTAAGTTTTGAGGCAACACGAGAGGTGCAAATTATCGGGCATCCATTTCTCTTGGTGGATTTACAATCAGTCTCGGAGATATAGGAGGAGTTAGAGGAGTTGATGTACGAGGTGTATGTGATGTAGATGGAGGCGAGACTACTATAGATTTTCGATCAGAAATAGATGGTTGCACGGGAATGGTAGGAATGAAAGGAGACTCGGTATGAACTTGAGAACCATATGTAATTGCGGATGGCCCAAGAGTTGCAGATGCAGACTTTATGAAATTAGGAATATTTTTTGCCACAATGGAATTTTGAATATTCAAAATGTAACTGTCAATGGATCTATTAGCCTGTTCAATTTCAAGGTACTTGATAAACTCTAGATTTATGACAGTAGAACCAATAGCACTTTCAGACTTAGTCTCAAACAACGACAACTCAAATTGTTCGTCAAACTCAAGATCTTCAAGGTACTCAAAAACAGCGGGGCATGAATGAGATTTAAACAGAGGAATCACAGGACTTTATCGACGAAGGATTCTCGAAACAAGATTGGGATTTTCATACACTGGAGGTGGATAGGGATCTGGATTTTCTATGGTATGTCTTCTGGAAGCCAGTGTGTTGAATTATTCTCAAAAATCAAAGGGAAAAAACCAACTTGTTCAGCCTATCAAATTCTAAACTCATCATCCAAAGTTCTAGAATGATATGATGTACTGGGGGCAATTTACAAGTCAAGTGTCACGTTTACAAACTAGACCGTAGATTGACTAAAGCAGCGTTTATCTACTTTCGCTAATGCAGAGCAAGAGCATTTCGAAGGCTACCTGGCATAACTTCAGGCTCCGTCTGTAGCTTATAAAACAAATAACACTAACAAGCAAACCATTTTGATCCCCAGTATGGTCGCCACTATTTTATCGCCTAAATCTACCTCAGGCTGAAGGAAGGTAGAGTTCAGGGTAACATCAAACCACGCTTAATCTGGTAGCTAGCCCTACCAGATCGGGAGAGGGCTCTCTCCGGGTCAATCTCAGCAAAAATAATCAATAAGGCTTGAGATGACTTGAAATAAAGGCTGATTTTAGGCTAGGTATATATGTAAAAGAGTTTGATTTGATTTTGGGGATTTTTGTTGGAATCAAAGGGAAAGGCAGTTTTGGGTCCGAGGATGAGGCCTAGTTTTTGCAGAGTTCTGAATGGGGCAAGGAAGGCAATTGTTTTGATGCTTTGGATTGAATGAATGAATAGCTCAGACAGGTGAGGAGCTGAAGAGGGCAAGAAGCTTTCAAGAATCCTCTTCAAACATATGAAAATATGGAAAATTAAACAAAACTCAAGGCAAAGCAAAGCAATCTAATGAATTCCACCTTTATAACTTGTTTGTTTAATTTGAGAAGAAAGGAGAAGAAAAATGATACACATGAAACATTAGTAAACTTACAATCACAGAGAGAAACACACCATCAAAACATAGAGCCACATGGATCCCAAAGAGTGCTGCAAACCCTAGTCTATTCCTTTGCCAAAATTGCAGAGATGAAATGTACAATGAAGTGCCAAGAAATCCCAAGTGTCCAACCCTGAAAATGACTGAGAAAATACAAGATATAGACAAGCCTAACTCATCCCCATGCCTCTACGGGTCGAGATCACTATTTTAGGAGCTTTTTCAACAAGATCTAAACTAAGAACTGGAAAATAGCCAGTGGAACAGCTTGCCTCTATAAGATAGGAAACTGATTCATTCAGTTACATTTCACTTTTTGGTGAATGAATCTACTTGCATGAGTAAAAATGTGCCAAAATTACGTCAAAGTCATGAAATTACATCAAGTTACATCAATATCTGCACATATGAAGATAAAAAAGTCAAACTGGCCAAAACTAGGCAAAAATCTGAGCTGCTGAGTGAAAAAGGAACCAAAATTCCCAATGCGCCGTGCCTGAAATATCTGTGTGTCATGCCACTTTGAGGCTGATTTTGAGGGCCTTCCTGGAGTCCAAATTGAGTATAGGATAGCTCGTTGGAAAGCTCTGCCTGTCTACTTTCCAACCCAAGTGGAATTTCTGAAGGTGGGTGCCATTTGCCACTCTAAAAAGCAAATCACCCAACACTGCTTCCTGTGTGTCCAAAAAGTGGCAGAAAGGCCATTTTTAAGGTGTTTTTGACCCTTCAAGCAACCCAAAACTTGTCAAAATCCTTAGGTAATGAGTATGAATGCATAACGTTTGATGAAAAATCTAGAAATACAATTTTTCTCTCAAGAGGAGCTGCCAATTATAAGCGTGCGCCAAGTGGCGCGACGCATCGGGCAGGAAAATCTATTTTAAGGCCAAAAATTTCAAAATTGACAAAAAGTTTCCCAAATTTCTTGAAATTTGGACTGAAGGTCCACCATCCAGTGCTATGCTGAGCCAAATAAGCTTCGGCCAAAATTTGGAGTCTATCATGCCTTTTGCGACGCTTTAGTGCCCTCCTTAGCTTTGCCTTCAGGATCTTGATTCTCGCCTTGCAAACATGATTCCGCGCCCAATAATGGTTCTTCATATGCCTGAGAATGTTATTTTCCTTGTGGGCCTTCTCCAACAACTTCTCAAGATGAATATTGACCCTCTCAAACCAAGTCTCTCTATCAGCCTCAATCTCCCGCTCAATGGATGTCATCTTGGTTTGGCTTCTTTGGGCAGCTTGCGAGTTCTCACGGATGTTTTGCAACTCCATGATTGTTTGCTGATCTTCCAAATATTTTTTTAGCTGCTCCAGGTAGTTTATGATCCATTGGGCTCTTTGCAACTTGACGGTCAAGGTATCAATCTCCACCTTCTGCTCCTGAATAGTCTCTCTCAAATTTTAGCTTGGAGAGCTCAAATCCTCATCAATCAGTATGAAACTTGTATCTTGACCTCCTGAAGGCCCCTCATCCTACATAGGCCTCTTACCTCTATCCTGTACATGTACCTATGCTTCTGGTGACGGTAACGAGACCCCTTCCACCCCAGGTGGAGATAGTACTCGCCGGGCTGCTGCAAATAATCCTCTAGTGCCTCTCTGATAAGTGACATATGTTGGCACAATAGTCTCTGTCTCCTGACCTCCATGCTGATTTGAAGGTTCACCTGCATCATGAAAAACCTCCGGAGGAACCTGATGAGCTGTGAAGAAATCATGGGAAATGAAATCCTCCCATGAAATACCCTGCAATCCAAGCTAATGTACAACCATGATCTTAGTGGGTGCATAGTGATAAATATTGTTGTACTGCTGCTCGGGAGTTTTCCTCTGCACAAGAGTGGTAATTATCTCGATATTCCAGAACATGAAATAAGGGATGTTCATCATCCTCACCCTCGTGAAATGCATCAATAACCTCTAGGTGCATGTAACTCAGTGGTGGAATCACTATATCGGTCATATGATGTATCAGTATATGTCTCCATGATGTCCAAGGTTTATGCAAGGTGTATGTTGGCTTGTATGGGATGAAAATGAGAATTTGGGTACTTTTTTTTTAGTGCCAAATGTATGGTAGTGTGGGAGGGACTGTGGGGAAATAGGGCAATGGGGACAATGAAGTTTTATCAAGTGGAATTTGCCTTTTGAAAACTTGTGATTTGACCAATTTAGGGACAAGGGACAGCCACTTGATTTTGATGCAGGAGCATCAAGGGCGTTTTTTATTTTGTAAATATGTTAAAAGGGGGTGTGATAATTTTTAGTATTTTATTAATTAATTTGAATAAAATAGGAGAAGGTGAGGATTTTTGTAAATATATTTTTCTTTAATAAAAGGATATGAGGGAATTTAATTAGTTGAAGGATTTTAGGGATAAAGACCTATCCTTTAGGGATGTTGAGAGATTTAGGGGTTTGTTAAGGAATTGAAGGGATTGAGCATTTAATAAAATGATTTTTTAAAATTGTATAAATAGGAGGGGGTTTTGAGAGAAAAACACATTAGAGATTGTGAGAGAGTGTGAGATTGAGAGTAGGCTTGAAGAGCAAGGCTGTAAGCCTTCAACAAATTGTAAGGGCCACGACTGTTGAATATCTGGCCACGAACGAAGTTTGTAAGTATTTTTTTATATGATAAGTGTGGTTTTTAAAAATTGGGTGTTGATTTCTGAAATGGTTTTAGTGATGCGCACTTGTATGGGTTGTGTTTATAAATCAAAAGCGTTGAATGATATACAATGATGATGGTATTCTGTTTATGGTGAATGCTCTTATATAAGCATGTTGGAATGGCAAACTGTTGTATAATTGGGTTTATAAAGTTCAGTGAATCGATGTTCAATTTTACACTTGGCTCTTTGATGATATAATATCACAACACAAATAAATCGGTGTCCCATAATCAACATTTAAAAGATTGGTTGAATAACACATTGGAAGTGCAGCTATTGTTGAAATCGAATCTGGTAAGTTTGCATTGGTGTTTAAAATGGGTAATGCCGTAGTGTTACAGCAGTGAAGGCGTAATTAAAGTTCAGCCTTGAAGTTTCTGTTTGGAGGGTCGATTACTTGCAGACTATATGGCATTATAGTTGACTGAAATAGATCACTGTTGGTTGATATATTAAACATTGTGGAAGGCGTTGGTACATCGACTTGGAGAGTCGATTTTATAGAAGGCACAATTGTTTAATAAACATTAAGTTGAACTGTTTGAAATTGTGTTGAAGCTGCAGGTTCAGAGATTTAAGAAATTGGGTTCAATAGCAATTGAATCATGAAGGGCGTTGTTGATTAAATAACATAACACGTTGAATGCAGTTGAAGGTGTGATAAATTGTTGCTGTGGAAAGATCGATGTGTATTAAAATCGATTAAGCCTTTGCTGTAGAGTTAAATTGGTGTTTGTTGTAGGATTAATAAATCATTGCCATTAATAATGATTGTGTTCAATGCGTTCACACATTGTTTGGTTGTGTGATGAGAATTGGATAACATGTCAAAAGCGCAATGCAGAAGCAATGAATGGGTTTTCTAGACGTTGAAGAGAGTATCAGTTCATTTGCAATCGATCATCAGAGTTCTGCTGGAGAGCAAACAACGTTTTAATAATCCATAATTGACATGCCAGAAGGTGCGATCCAGAATTGATAAAAGTTTGATGAATTAAATCTGAATTGACAGCGTGGACAGAAATGATGAAAACGCAGTTTGCCAGAGTATTTGTAAGGTTAAGCATGTTAATGCAATTCCTGTGGACGATGATTTGCTGAAGAAAACGGAGTTGCAAGTTTAAAAAAAAAAAAAACAGAACGAAGAAACCGGATGCAGGGCTGCAGCAATTGTATGAAGTTGAACGCCTTAACTGTGTTGTTTAATTTGAACGCTGTTTAACAGAAATTGAAGGTGCAGATCATGAAGGAACAGTTAAATCTCGACTTAAGTGCAGGTAGAGTCAATGGGTGAATCGCAGAAGCGTTGTTGAGGTAATCACTTTTATAGCATATCGAGATTAATTATTGATCCCTTGCGCTATGTTGTGATATGTTAAAAAGTGCAGATATAAAAAATATTTGCAATGGTCAGAGTTTTATATTGGAATCCGAATTTGTATTGAGTTGAATTCATATGTGGTCAAGTGGAGATTTTAAGCATGGTTACATTGACCTTTTTGAATTTTAAGTATAGCCATATGTGAATAGGGAATTGGGTGATAATAAATGAATGTGATTGAGAAATTTTAAATCCTATGTTGTGAAAAGCTTCCGCATGCAAATAATGAATTTGTGAAATTTCCAGCTATTGAAACTTGGGTTTAAGTCCCATGAAAAGGTTATTGTTAAAGTATGGTTTCACACCATTGTAAGAAGAGGTATGGAATATGGATTGTGGAATAATGATTTGAATAGTGAGTTGTTTGACAATTTGATATCTATGGAATGGTTGTGATGGAAAGTTGTGAAAATGCCAGGGATTGGTGTTTTGATTTGGGCAAAAGCTGAGCAGCATATTTGATATGTGTTGGTTATGAAGATCCTGGTTATTGCAGGCCTAGCCCTGCGTCAGATTTTTTGGAATAAACTTAGAATTTAGGGAAATTTTGCAAATGGGATAGGGATAATGGGAATGAGATGGGTATGAGTGGCTTTAAGGATGTAAGGGGATGGAGGATAAACTGTAGTGATGAGATAACAGTGATGGGAAATGGGAAAAATAAGGTGGGGAGGTGAAAATGTTTGGCACCAAAGCCAATTTTAAAACACCAACTTCAAAACCCTAAGGGAGCAATTCTCATCAAAATGATAGGGTTTGACTTTTGTGTATTCAAATTCTCATAATAAATCATATAATCACACCAAGCACGGGTCTATGGGCAGTAGAAGATCATATGAACTTACTTGGAGCAAGAAGGACCGAGTCGGTTCAAAAATTTGGAAGCAATGGAAAAAATTAGCATTTCGGGCCAATGCACCGTGACCACTGCCCAGTGCATCACGCCCTCCTGATGCGCCACGCTGGTTCAAATTTACACAGGGGAGAGTGGCCCTATGCACTGCGCTCAGCCTATGCGCTGCGACCAATGCCCGATGCGTCGCGCCCCTCTGTTTCAACACAGTTCGACCTCCAAACTTGTTTCTTCACTTCCTCCACGATTTTCTTTGAGTCATTGATGTCTTTGGCGTGCAAATGAATTTTTGAAAGACAAAAATTATATTTGCACCAAAGACTTTGATTTTTTATTTTAAGAAAACCCACTTTACAATGTTTGAAAACTTTGGCACTTTTTCAAAAGAACTATGTTTTGCTTGGTTTTGATTTTTGAACTGAATGATGAGTTTGTTGCCTGTTTTGCAGGGATGAATGGCATGGATTTTTGGAAAAGGAGACCAGGGCTGCGAACGGAGCATTATTACAACTGAAGAACTTTAAAAATTACATTGCATTTGTTACAAAAGGACAAAATAGACAATTTTTCTTCAAACAGAGTTTTGAAGAAAAATCATTATCAAGCATTATGATGATGAAATTTTGTAGTGAAACCTTGTTTGAAGCTTCCTCATGTGCCTGTTGACATTATTAGACACTTTGAAGACCAGATTAACGAAACCCTAGACTTAATGAGACCAAAAACCCTAAAATGACTCTTTGCCAACCAGGAGACCAAAAATTACTGTAAATGATTTTGATGAACAGAACTAGACCAACAGGTACATGACATGAGGGATATGAGTGACAAGACCCTACCATCAGATGATCCATGCTCCTAATGGAATGCAGCTGACTGAACTAAATGAGACACCTAAAATGAAATGCAACAAGAGAAATTTGATCTCTGACGGAGGGATGAAGATATCGACTCTAACACACTACTTATTTAAAATTATATAAACCAATAATGCTATGTACTGTCAGAAATAGATCTATATGAGAGTTAAAATTAATACTATAGATTTTAAGTTTGAATAGAGTAAGTGCCTAAAACACTTACAAAATCATGATACTTAAGTGTAAAATTAAATTCATTTGTCCCAAATGGATTAGTATTAGGCTCCCATGGACCAATTAATATGTGGCAACTTGGAACAAAAATAGAAATTACAATCTCATATTGGATTTATAAATATATAAAAAAATTCACAAAGATGGATGATTAAAGACTATGAAGAAAGAAAGGGAAATTCTTAAGATAGAATAGAGAATACTCACAAAGTTGTAGAATGATTGACTAATGGAATGAATCCTCTCTCTCTAATTTTTGTACAACATCAACTATTGAAGTATAAGTTGGCTTTACATGTATTTTAAATTAATTTCTAAGTTGATTGTCCAAGATTAACAATTTCGTTTAAATATTTTCTTAGCAATTCTTTGATGTACTCCTTTATTGGTAGGACAATTATATTTTGCTTAACTCATGGAAAAAACATTTCTTATTCTATTTCTTTGGAATCTGGCTATATTTTTTCAACAATTGATAGTTGGTCTTCATTTTAATTAATTAATGTAACCAACCACTTCTTAATCTCATCATTCTAGAAAACCAGTCAAGTTGTCAAATTCGTTGCCCCGTGATGTTATGGTAACATTCAAATATTCTTGCATTATATATTTTGGAATCAACATAGAATCTCGAATCATTCTAGGTCCATGTAGATCATTAAAAATTTTATAACTTTGAATAAATTATTGCTTCTATGGTCATCAATATTTACACATTTAGAAATAACATCCTATAACATCTTTATCCTTGCATACCATTCAGCCTTGATTGGTTTGATCTGCTTGCTTGTTGGAATCCCTTGTTGTTTATTTTGTAAATCACTAATAGTAGAAATCTTATTAATAAATGTATCCAAGTCATTATCATCTAAATGCTAATTGTGCTCTAAATCATTTTTCAAATATTCTGATTGATATATATATATATATATATATATATATATATATATATATATACATATAGATATATATATAAGACAAATTTCTTAAATATAAACATTTTTTCCACGTTTCCTCAACAATACCTAGTCTCTTATTGATATTTACTATGTCATAGTCCCTAATACCATTTAATAACTTTGTTTCTTTCTTAATTTTATGGGATGCGCTACGTGTAGTTGTTGTTATGTCTTCTTGGGCTTGAATAACCAAATGGGGGATAAACATATGTCTAGGGCTTAGAGATTCTTCAAGCTCATCAATTTTTCTTTCAAGTCTCATGTTTTTAATGCCTTAGTTAATAACAAAGTGAACAAGTGCAACCCCTATAATCATGTATAGTTTTAAAAGTTCAAGAGGTCCCACCCTTGATATATCAACCTCTGACTTCGACTTCTTAGTGACATTCTTATTATTTATATGCACATTTTCAAAATGTAAATTCTCATCAGCCTTGTCATGATGCGTATTGTACATTGTTAATAAATTTTCCTAGTTGGTTCTTTAGTATCTACCTCTTCTACAATCTTTTGGCTCTCTGCTAAACATAGTACTATCTAGTATGGAATTAAAGAACTATACACTTACATATCAATGGATCCTTTTTTATTTTGTTACCACTTTTTACTTGAACTTTTACTCTTTGATGATGTAAAATTTTTTGAATTTTCAAAGATAGAATGAGGGGGTGGTTCTTCCCCACAATCTCGACCTGATCATCATTCATTAATATCTCCATGGTTTATATTGTTTTCTTTTTTTGTAAGCCAAAGAGGGTTGTGTATTTGTAGGGTTATTCCCTCTTTGTTGTGTTTTCCCTTCTAAATTAGAAATCACTTTAGTCACTAAATCATCATCATGTGCAATTGTTTCATTTTCCTTTGATTTTCCTACTTCATTTTGTCCACTTCCTTATGTAATTTTAGTGAAGAAATTACCATATCATATTGATGCAAAATTTCTTGAAAATAAAACCTTAAGATCAAATCCTTGAGCATATTCAATCTCATTCAAGTTAAAAGGATTTAATGTTTTAGACAATACTACGAAATGTGTAAAATTATTCATCGTAACCTCTCCAACAATAAATGGTAAGAGATAATTTTTTCTTCTTTTTCTTGTCAAACACAATTGACCAAGAAAAATATTGTATACAAAAATTTACAACATAATATTTATCATAAACAAACGTGGGAATTAACAATATTATATCTTCATAACTACACAGCTTCATATCTATGTGACTATCCTTTTCTACATGCACTCTTTTCCCTTTCCAGTAATCTTGTTATTTTAAAGACATACTATGGGGTTAACTTTTTGTTAGCATGTACCTGAACTCCTTGAAAAACTGGTCTTGGACAAGGAATAAGTGAAATAAATCCCTGTGTCTCCACAAAACAGGTTACCAAAATTGTATCAGTTCTACTTCAAGGTTCATGTTACTCTTGGGGGTAAGCCATTGCATAGATTACAACAAACTATGGCCATCACTAAGTAGGTTGTTGCTAAGAATATCTGGGTCTTCAAATAACTTACCAATTGAAAATAAATCTCATTGGAGATAACATATGCCTAGTCAAAGATAATATGTTTCTAGAAAGAAAATTTTAATATATACAAAATTGACTTGGGTACATGCGACATTGATTCATGTCCTGTAACACGTGAAAATAAATAGGAAAAGTATCTATATTACTCTGCTAGTAGTGAAATATAAATAAGAGAAAATTTGGTTGGAATGTGTGTAGTTTGGAGCATGAAGTCCCAAATAAAATTATTTTCTCCACCCTGAGAGTCAAAGAAGGCATCAAATTTAGGAAATTTGAGTTTCCTATTTGAATTTGGTAACTAAGAATATTTTTGAAAATTTTGGGAGCTAATTGAATTGGGTGTTTTCCTTGTGAAACTCTAATCATCTTGGTCTTGGAGTCAAATGAATGGGAACAATTTCTTTACAATCGAACATCTCTGGAGCATAGCCAACATTAGGAAGCCCTATACTCCAAATTTTTTCATTGTTTTCTTCCTCGGGACTCAAGTTCAAAAAAATTTAATAAGTTGTAAATTGTATACCAATGGATGTTCATGTTCCATCGCACATGTGAATTAGTTGTATCTCTATAAATGGGCTCCTTATCCATTTTACTCGCCACTTTTCTTTATCTATTCAATGCACTTAGATATATATGACAAGTCAAGTGAGGCTTTATGTATCTCTTATCTATATAAACCTTGGTTTCTAGTAAAATTTAGTAACACATACCTTCATCACATACCACATTTATCAGGCCATGCGAGAATAATAACAAGAAGTTAAATAACCTATGACATGTATTTAAGTGGTGTACTGATAGATAATTCATGTAGCACAACATCAAAACCTTTTTACCTTGGAGATAACACTTTCTGAAATGATCTTTTAATTGGCTTCGAAAGGAGAAGATGGATATTTTCTATGATTTTCACTTAGTATGGTGTATAAGTAGAGAAGTCACTCTGATAGAGTACATAGTATGCCTTGTGCGGATAGATATAAGTGCAGAAGAAAGCATGTGTAGGAGAATGGGGTGTGTGAAAGATTGGATGTGTGGAGAAACAGATGGGTGAGGTCGAATATGTGCAGGAGGGGTGTATGTGAAGAGTAGGAAATGTGTGGAGTGCGGGAACATACTTCAAGTTTAAAGAGTTCAACGCACTACCTTTTTAGAAAATGAATAAGTATGGGATTTAAGAAAGGAAAGGAAAGAACGCATAATAATTAATGGTGATAAAATGAGTGAACGCCTTGTTTCCTCATCCTTCTATGGTAATTCCCTCTTGATCTCATGTTTTTTTCTAGTGGATCTAAGGTTATTATCTTAGTTTCTCAAGTCGTGAGTTATATTTTTTCTTCTCTAGTGATTGATCATTTTGGTGAGGATTTGGGTGCTTACCCTCCACTCGAATTATCACATTTTGATGCTAAAATGGATCTTAGTATCCTAGGTGAACAAATGCAACACTTATCATAAAGCACTGTACTTTCTCTTCCCCTTCCACATTTTAAGATAAGTGAGGTCCACCCTATTGAAGTTTTGATGGGTTGTTTGGAGGAGTTTGAAGTGTTAATTCCTTCTTATGAAACTATTTATTCTAGGATTTGTGTGATTTTGATGGATCTTTGATCATGGGATCTGTCATTTTGTTCAAATGGGATTCCTTTTTAAGGTTGATTATTTGGAGGGGAAATATTTTATTTCAAATTAATTGTGTATCAAGTATTAGGTGATTTAGTCATGTATTTGGTTGATAATGTTTTCAGTTTATTCAAGTATTCTCAAATGAAGGATTTCACTTTGTTTGTGTATCTTTCTCTTAGACCTCTGATTCAAGATTTATTATCATATGATTTGGTCATGGAAAAATTTCTCTTGTCCCCATGTTTTGTAAGAGGTTCTTCTCCTACTCATGTGGATGGGGTTATTTTTCCTAGCATGAGTGGTGGCCTTTTTGCAGAGTAGGGGGATTCCATGAAAATTATTACTTTAGTTGAGTGCATGGTCATCTCACCTTCTCTTTTTTGTTCCAAATCTCATGTCATGACTTCTTTAGAAAGTGTGAGTATACTAATTTTATCACATTAGGTTAATCCCTTCAAGTTATTGAACTCTAGAGGCTTGTATGCAAAACTTCAAATCTATCCTTCATTTTGGGGGAAGTTTAGATGATTTTTTATGGTATTAGGTAAATTAGTTTTATTTGACTTTTATTGCATAATTTTGTATGCAACCTTTGGAATTTTTTTTGGACTAGTTTTGATAATGTCTTAAATAACAATTTGAGTATTAATATTTTGTGGCTTATGAATATTATGTCATGATAATTATGATGTTTCAATTTATATTGTATGTATGATAACCTTAGGAGGCTAACATATTTCTTAAACATTATTTGACAAAAAAATTATGATCCTGATCCCAAGGGTCATTAGAATATTCTCTATTAGTTAGATATAAGTATGGCTAAATGCAATTGTGTTCTCTGATAAATAAGAACTAATAATTTTTTTTAGTGAAAAAACTCACCATAGTTTAACTCATATAGTTTTGACCCTTTTCTAGTTATATATTCTAGCCAATATTGCTCAAAATTTGGCAGGAAATTATTGGAATCATAAGTTTTATTTGTGTAGTCTACACAATCAAAGTGCCCTAGATGTTTTTCAAGATGTTGAATTCATCTATGTATTAAAAAATTAAATTTTAAATAATGAAAAATCACAATATTTCAAAAAATTGTATCATCGAATTCCAACTAAAAATACCAAAACATATAACAATTAGACTACACCAAAAGACATTGTCATTAATATACTTGATTTTAATTTTACAGAATGGTTAACAAAAAATAACTTTATTGTGATTATATGGTGAGTATAACTAGGAATATATGATCAAGGCACATGATTACTTTCATTTTCACACATTCTCATGTCCATGAAATATATATAACAAGATGAAAAGATTACATAGTCTAATTTTTTTTTTAACTTCTATGGAAAGCCAAAGGATGATAAATATATATTCATGTGTTGTTGTTACTCTCTCTCTCTCTCTCTCTCTCTCTCTCTCTCTCTCTCTCTCCCTCTATATATATATATATATATATATATATATATATATATATATATATATATAGATATATATATTATTTTAATGGGTTAATTTGAGTGTTTGAGTGATATGACTTACAAATAAAAAGTCATAGGGTCAACTTTACTGGGCTAGCTACCTCCATGGATATATTGGGACTCACTCGTTGTGCCACTAGGTTAGGTTTTCAAAAAATGAAACCAAATAACTAACCATGGATACCATCCTCAAAATGAAGGAAGTTCTTGTAGGTCTTGAATTCGATTTAAATTAGTTTCTAGTACTAAATCTTCACACAAGCTAGGAATCATGATTTCCAGACCAAAACCTGCAGGTGTTAGTCAACGATCGCATCGCCAAAGATAAGGATCCATGAGAGGCGGTTAGTCCATGTCACGAAACACATGTATAGAGTTGGTTTATCCAATGTCCAATAATTGAATGTTGGGGATGTGTTATCTTCTTTCCATGATTAGTCGCATGCGTGGGGGAAATAGCCCCCCTTGTCTAGGGGTTTGTAGGGGGCGAGTAGCGCCCCGGGAAATATTTTTTTCCTTATTTTTCGGTGGGTTTACCCACCTATGGTTTTGTGCATGGGTTTGCACATGGTTTTGGGGCATGATGGTTTTCGGCCGCTAGTATTTTGTAGATCTAGTCAAGGGAACTATGGTTATGTTATAATTCAGGGTTAATGGATTGGGGTTTATGAATGCTTTGACATGTATATATATGTGACGTAACACTAAGAGAAATATAATTAAAAATCAAGCTCGTAGTCCCAGTTATGGGATCCAGGGGAAAAATATCTGTGTATCTATTTTATGTTTTATTCTCTTGCTATTGTTTAGTTTCTGTCTTTAAGAATTCGTTTGGAGATCATTTATGTATAGGGTTAAAAACTTCATTTGTTATCAAAGCTATTTTGGCTTCAAGGGGATGCATTTTCTGCTGAGGGGTTTTTTTTCTCAAGCCTGTGGTAGATCTTGTTCAGTGGGAGATCTGCAAGATAGATTCTTGCGGTGAAAGAAGATGGCGATCAGTGGAAAGATAGAGATCTAGAAATCCAATGGTCATAGTTTTGAGTTGTGAAAGATCAAGATGGAGGATATACTAGTGGATAAATATTAGTGGATCATGGTATATTTGGGTACTAAACCAGCTGCAACGTCAAATGAATATTGGGCAAAGTTGGATCGGAAGGCAAAGAGAAAAATGCGGTTGTGTATCTCAAATTCGGTATTGTTGAATGTATCTGGGGAAGCTACGACGAAGGATTTGTGGGTCAAGTTAGGGACTTTGTACCAATATAAGTCTCTGGTGAATAAATTGCTTCCGTGGAAAAAGATGTTTAACCTGAGGATGAAGGTTGGAGACTCAGTGATAGAGCATCTGAATGCCTTCAATACTGTGGTAAGTCAGTTTTCATGTGTTGGTATTAAAATCTCAGATGAAGATAAGTGCATCATTTTGTTGTGTTCTCTACTAGATTCATGGGACACTCTAGTTATTGCAATAGGTAGCAATACAACTACCTTGAATTTTGATGAAATAATCTCAAATGAGACATAGAAATATGGTGGGCCAGAATGGAGATGACTTATCTGTACGAGGAAGGTCCCAGAATAGAAACAAAAATATTTTTTCAAGTGGGATATCTAAATCTAGAGGGAGATATAAATCTCCAGGAAAGCATGTAAAGGTGTGCTGGAAATGCAGAAAGGAAGGGCACTACCAAAAGTACTACAGATCTAAAGCTCCTGAGAAAGGAAATGGATCTGATGATGCTCCTTTTGCAGAGGCAAAAACCACCTCAGATGAATGTGAGGATGTGTATTTGTATTCTTCTTCAAAGACACATGTAGATCATGAGGCATGGTTGATTGACTCAGGTGCATCCTTTCACTTCACTCCCATAGGGAGTGGTTCTGCGAGTATGAGAAGTATGATTGTGGTGATGTATTCTTAGGAGATGAAAGGAAGGCCATAATCGTCAGATGTGGAAAATTCAAGTTGAAGCTACAAGGAGGAAGGATCAGAACACTTCCTAGTGTTCTGCATAATCTTGCATTGGCCATAAATATGATTTATGTAAGAAAGATTGATGATGCAGGTGTAAAAAAAGTGTTTGAGAAAGATACCTACAATATGGATCGGGGAGCACTGCCATTAATGTGGATATTTCGGATTGGAAATTTGTACAAGCTTTAGGGTAGCACTATTATTGATGGGTGCAACAGTTCTGTGGTTCCTGAAAGTGGAGCAAAAGGCCTAGCGGTCAATGGAGAAAAGACCATGCTATGGCATCAAAGGCTTGGACATATTGGATAGAAGGGCCTTTGGATACTGGATGGTAATGGTATGGTATAAGGTATGTCTAATTTCTCTCTAGATTTCGATTTCAGTGAACATTGTGTATATGTGAAGCGGAATCGGGTGAGTTTTCCTTCTGTTGCTAAGAGGCCGAACAAGATATTAGAGCTTGTGCACAATGATGTGTTTGGACCTGTGTCGTTTCCATCACTGGGAAATTTTGTGTACTATGTTTCATTCATAGATGACTTCTCAAGTAATAAATGGATATATTTCTTGAGTAAGAAATCTAAATTCTTCGACAAATTTAAAGAATTTAAATCTCTTGTGGAAAACCAGACAGAGAAGAAGATAAAGGTGTCAAGGACAGATAATGTTGGAGAGTTATGCAAGAAGGAATTTAAAGAGTTCTGTAAGAATTATGGTATAGCACGACATAAGACTACTCCATACACACCTCAACAAAATGGAGTTGCAGAAAGAACGAACAGAACATTGATGGAAAAGGTAAGAAGCATGCTCAATGGTACTGGGTTAGGACAAGAATTATGGGCATAAGCAGTGGAGACTGCATGTTACCTAGTTAATAGATCACCTTCATTAGCGTTGGAGGATAGGACTCCACATGAGGTATGGACTGGTAAGAAACCCTCTCTTTCACATCTAATGGTATTTTGATGTGATGCATATGTACATGTTTAAAAGGAGAGAAGTACCAAGTTGGATAATAAATCTGAAAGGTGCATCTTTATTGGGTATAAGGATGGTTTAAAAGGTTACAAGATTTGGAACCTAGAAGCACGGAATGTTGTGTACAACCGAGATGCAGTGTTTAGAGAGGTGAAAGTTGTTGTTAAACATGAATTCCTACCAAAGGAACCTAAGAAGATGGAGTTTTATCTAGAGGAGGATGAATTAGACTCTAAAACAGAACAAGATTCAGAAGAGGAAGAGCCACAAACTCCAGCTATGAGAAGATCAGTTTGGGAAAGAAGGCATCCATAAAGGTATAGCCCAGTTGCTATCTGTTCAAAATTTTCTTTAACTATCACTGATTATGATCCCAAAATTGTTAGGGAGGCACTAGATTCAGATGATGGAAAACTCTGGAAGGAGGCCATGGTTGATGAAATGAAATCCTTACACAAAAATGAGGCATGGGATCTGGTGGAGTTTCCGGCTAGAAGGAAGCCCATCGAGAGAAAATGGGTGTTTAGGAAGAAGATGAATGTAGAAGGCAAGGTGGAGAAATACAAAGCTTGGTTGGTAGAAAAAGGTTATTCCCAAGTGTCGGCAATTGATTTTGGTGATATTTTTTCTCTTGTTGCCAAGGTTACTTCTATTATATTACTTTTATCTGTTGCTACTGCATTTGATTTTGAGATAGCACAGATGGATGTGAAGAAAACATTTCTTCGCGGAGATTTGGAAGAGGGTATCTACATGAAGAAAAATGAAGGATTTATAGTGAAGGGTAAGAAAGAACTGGTATGTAGGTTAAAAAAGTCTTTGTATGGGTTAAAAAAATCACAAAGGACGTGGTATTAGAAATTTGATACCTATATACGAGGACTTGGATTCACCAGAATCAAAGAGAATCATTGTGTGTATTTTAAATTAATTGGTGACCGTGTTATTTACTTGGCCTTGTATGTGGATGATATGTTGTTGATTGGAAATGACAAAGAACTTATCCAATATTTGAAGACCCAATTGTTCTCCAAATTTGACATTAAGTATCTTTTGGCATGGAAATTAAGAAAGATCAAGCAAAGAGGAAGCTCTAGTTCAACCAGTGGTAGTATGTCGAGACAATATTGCAGACATTCAATATGCAAGATAGTAAACTGGTGAAGGTTTTTATTCATGTAGGTGTAAAGCTATCTACTGAGCAGTGTCCCAAGACACAAGAAGAAGAGAAGGATATGTCCCTTTTCCATGTGAAGCATTAGATGTTGATATGACAAATATTTGAATTAGCGATTCATTATATTTTTATTTTGTATCCGTGGTGGATACTATGTAATAGGCAGCCATACTGAAATGAAAGCCTTCTGGGAAATTCTAGGGGAAGCTGGGCTTGTGGAGACAAGAAAGCTAAGCAGATGTAAAATTGCCTTGTAAAAGTGCATTCTAGTCATTGGACATTCATTATTTAGGATGATCGTAATTAGAAATTATTTTGTCCAGTAGGACTACGCCTAGAAGGCTCACCCTAACCTTGTATGAGGGTATTGTATTCTCACGCATTTATCATATGGTATAGAATAATGTAGCAGATGGAGGAGAGCGTGAGAGAAAACGAGAGGATGTTAAATGAGTTATTTGTGGATTTGTGTCTCTTCATTTCTTTGGATAATAGAAAGGAAGGGTTCAGTTTATTCTGAGGGTGGAGGTCTGTATTAAACTAAATTAGACACATATATCTGTCTCTGGTTTATGTGTTTTGTGTGCTTGTGTTCATATTTTATTTGTTTGTAATGTTTGGGTTTGAAGAATATTTGATTTGGATTTATGAAATTGTTGCAGAAGCAGAAGAGAGTGGGAATTTCTGGGAGTTGGAAAGAGAGAAAGCCGAAAGTGGAAGCTAGATGATGGATGTATGAGGACTGCTTTCCGGGTATCATCTCTTGGTGGCTCTCGTTATTATGTTACTTTTATTGATGATGCAACTAGAAAAAATTGGATTTATTGTATTCAGAATAAATCTGATGTATTTGATACTTTTAAGAAATGGAAAGCTTTGGTTGAGATTGAGACATGAAATAAGTTGAAGTGTCTCAGATCGAACAATGGAGGTGAATATTGCAACAAAGAGTTTGATAGGTATTGTTCAGAGCATGGAATTCGCAGAGAGAAGATAGTTCCAAGAACACCACATGAAAATGGTGTGTCAGAAAGGATGAATAGAACAATCATGGAGCATGCAAGGCGCATGAGATTGCATGCAGGATTTCCTTTACAGTTTTGGGTAGATGTTGTAGATACTATTTTTTATCTAATAAACAGAGGGCCTTCAAGTTCCTTGGATGGTGGTATTCCAGAGGAAGCATGGATAGGTAAAAAGGTAAACTACTATTTTTTTAAACCTTTTGGTTGTGAGGCCTTTGCCCATATTAAAAAAGAAAATAGAACAAAGCTTGAGACAAAATCAAAGAAATGTACCTTTATTGGATATGGTGTTAATGATTTTTTTTATCGCTTATATGATTATGAAAATCACAAAATCATTAGGAGAAAAGATATAATATTCAATGAAAATGTCTTGTATAAGAATCAGTTGCACGAAAAGAAACAGGAAAAAGAAAACAAAGAATACACAGTTCTTGATGAGATCACAGAAAAGGTAAAGGTGCCTGAAAATAATAATAATCAAGAGCCATAACAATAGCAACCACCACAACAGCAACAGACACCTCAAACACCTGAAAGTGGTGTTAGAAGATCTACCAGGATAAGTATAGCCCCTGAACGATACTCTCCTTCATTATATTATTTATTGTTGATTGATTCCGGTGAACCTGAATGTTATGAAGAAGCAATGCAGGTTGAAATCAAGAAGAAGTGGGAGCTATCCATGGAAGAAGAGATGGACTCCTTAATGCATAACCAGACTTGGGACTTAGTCAGGTTTCCTGCAGGTAAAACTACATTCCAGAATAAATGGGTTTACAGGGTGAAGGAAGAAGATGGAGGAAAACAGAGGTACAAAGATAGACTTGTGGTGAAGGGGTTTGCACAGAAGAAAGGTATTGATTTTGATGAAATATTTTCTCCTGTTGTTAAGATGACTTCAATCAGAACTATTTTAATTCTTGTAGCAGCGAAAGATTTACATCTTGAGCAGTTAGATGTAAAGACAACATTTCTCCATGGCGATTTGGAGGAAGAGATCTATATGGAGACCCCAGAAGGATATGAGGTCAAAGGAAGGAAAATTAGTGTCAAGTTTAAAGAAGAACGTGACTGACAGCTCCAAGGAAATGGGTATCTAAGTTTGACAGTTTGTGTCCAGACAAAATTTCAAAGATGTCACTCGATCATTGTGTTTATCAAAAAGAAAAATAATTAGCAGCTATATTATATTGGTATTGTATGTAGATGACATGCTTGTTGCAGGGTCTAACATGCAGAAAATAAATGTGCTCAAAGGAAAATTGGCAAATTCATTTGCAATGAAGGATTTTGGAGCTGCAAAATAAATCCTTGGTATGAGAATAAGTAGAGATAGGAAAAATCGAAAATTAACATCGTCTCATAATGAGTACATACAAAAGGTGTTGAAAATATTTAATATGCATAATGCAAAACTAGTTAGTACCCCTTTGGCTAACCATTTCAAACTTAGTAGAAGTTTCAGACAGAAGAAATGGACTATATGTTTAAAGTTTCATGTGCATCAGCAGTTGGAAGCTTAATGTATGCAATGGTCTGCACAAGGCCTGATATCACACATGCAGTGGGAGTTTTAAGCAGGTACATCAACAATCTAGGAAAATAACATTGGATGGCAGTGAAATGGATTCTCAAATATTTGAGAGGTACCACAAATCAAGAATTATGATTTTTTGGTTCAAACATTGCTCTACAGGGATATGTTTATCCAGATATGGCAGGTGATAGAGATAATAGGAGGAGCACTACGGGATATGTATTTACTGTAGGTGGAACAGATGTCAGTTGGGTTTCAAAAATCCAAAGTGTTGTTGCACTTTCAACATGAAGAAAGCGGTATGTTTACTGGAAGCTAGTAAAAATGATTTGGTTACAAAGGTTTATGAATGAACAGGTGATAAGAAAATGATATGGCGCAGTATCTGAGTGATAGCCAAGTGCATGCCATGGTTAACAGTAACTCAACATTTCATTCAAGTGAGATTTCAGCTAGAAATGCCATTTTCTATGCAAGGTGATGTTGGAAGATGATGATTGGAGACTAGAAAGATACACACTGGCAGATGTTGCAGATATATTATAAAGAAGTTAGCAACCGGAGAGAAGCCCAGGGAATATGCTGAGTTTCAATTGATCTTGAGATGCTAATGAAGATGAGAAACATTTAGGGTCCAAAGAAGGTGTTATAACAATGACGACGTGAAGTTGCACAATGAGTCCAAGTGATTGTTGGGTGTGGAGCCTGATTATCTTGTTTATTTGTATCACAGCGTTGAGACACACACCTTAATAACGTACACACCCAAAGTCAGCAGCTACCTAAGGGTCAGGGGCAGTGCAACTTTATTGGAGGCCCCACAGCGGGATTTGGGGGCATGCAAAAACTAAGCAGATGTAAAATTGCCTTATAAAAGTATAGTAATTTCTAGTCAATCTGGGCCGTTCATAGGCGGATGATCTAACAGTAGAAGTTATGTTTAGTTTAGGGTTTTTTTCCCTAGAAGGCAACCCCCTTGTATATATGAGGGTATTGTATTGCAGCAGTGTATTATGTGTGTATTCTCAGAGCGAGAAACAGATAGGGAGAATGTGAGAGAGAACAGAGGATATTACAGCGGATCTGCTGTAGGTTTTGTCTCTTCATTTTTGATGGATAATAGAAAGGAAGGACTGGTTGCCAGTGGGTGCTGTGCATTTGGTGTTCCCATATATCTATGTCTCTCTGGTTTTATGTGTTTTGTGTGCTTGTGTTTTCCGCATATTTTATGTGGTTCATTACTCTATAATATATATAATTTTCTAACAGTATGCAATGTTATATACTAGTCCATACATTGCACATGCAATAGGAGTATTGAACAGTTTTATGTCAAAACCAGGGAAGGAGCATTAGACAGTAGTGAAGCGAGTTTTCAGATACTTGCATGGCACTAGTGATTATGGTTTGTGCTACCAGGGAAGACCAAGATTGGACAGAGTTTTCGACATCCGTGGTTTTGTTAATGCAGACTGGGCTAGAGATAGGGACCAAATAGGATCTACAAGTGGGTATGTGTTTAGCCTATTTGGAGGTGCAGTCAGTTGGATGAGTAAAAGACAATTTATAGTGGCTTTTTCAACTACAAAGGTAGAATACATGGCAGCCACTCATGCAAGCAAGGAAGCAGTTTG
The DNA here is from genome assembly GCA_034641835.2 of Pinus albicaulis. Taxonomy (NCBI): domain Eukaryota; kingdom Viridiplantae; phylum Streptophyta; class Pinopsida; order Pinales; family Pinaceae; genus Pinus; species Pinus albicaulis. Next base: position 71,028,874 of record CM076582.1, on the reverse strand, counting down.
GTTGCAGAGATTGTGTTCAGGTATGGGGTTGGTGCAGCAAACTATAAGGATAGACTGTTATAGCCAAAGTGCAATTTTCTTGGATAAGAACCCTCCTTATCATTCAAAGAAAAATTACATTGATGTTCAATATCACTTTGTGAGAGATATGGTTGAGGATAAAAAGGCGTTGCTGGTAAAGGTGGACACTTCGAAGAATGTTGCAGACGCATTGACAAAGTCTGTGAGCACTCAAAATTTCTCTTGGTGTAGATAAATAATGGGTGTTGCAAGACTGCACTAATGACTAAGCTCTCATGTAGCCCCCCGCGGAAAGAAAACAACAAGTGCGAGAATTTTGGGTATGTGTTATATTATTTCCTTATTTTTCGGTGGGCATACCTGCCTATGGTTTTGTGAATGGGTTTGCACACGGTTTTGGGGCATGATGGTTTTCAGCCCCTGGTATTTGGTAGATCCAATCAAGGGAACTATGGTTATGTTCTAATCCAGGGTTAATGGATTGGGGTTTATGAATGCTTCGACATGTATATATATGTGTTGTAACATTAAAAGGAAGATAATGAAAAATCAAGCTGGTAGTCCCAGTTTTGGGATCCAATGGAAAAATATTGTCTTCCTTAGATATTAGGAAACAAGCTAATGACCCAGGACTCAAAGACATCTGGATCACTAGAATTTTACCCCCTTTGTGGACTACCAAGTGGTTATTTTAGGGTTTTTTTTTTCACACAATGATGTTGCTCATGTGGGGTATTAAAATTGTGTCAACTAAGGCTAGGCAAGTAGCCTAAATATTGTAGGTTTTTTATTTCTTTGTTTATATATATATATATATATATATATATATATATATATATATATATATAACATTTTCAAGTTGTGGCATAAAGCACATTTTATCAAATTTTCATTTAGTGTTATTCCCCATAGCTTTTATAGTATTTTCATATGTCAATATATATTTATCGTGTAGCACATGTGTTAAATGTATTTGTTATTGACTATGTTAAATTTTATGTCTTTGTAAAGTTTAAAGATTAGATTTGGAATGTGAATGAGATCACCAAGTTACTTAAGTTGAAATACTAAATACGTTTATCAAAATTGCTATTCCCACTTTATGGGCTGAAAAAACAAAATAATATTGCTAAAATAAAGACTAATACTCATCATTTCCATAGTTGAATTGGTCATTATACTACCTTGAAAATTGAGATGAATGAATTTTTAAAATTTGTGATACAAAAGAGATGAAGATTGAGAAACATTTCATTTTAACATGATCTACCCTTAATAATATTAAACATTACTTTACCCATATTCATCACATAATTATTTTATGAGATTTTTGTGAAAATTATAACTTTAGTACTTTCATTTCTACCTTGTTAAATTATAAAAGAAGATATGCTAAAAAAATCAATTCCTTTTTTTTTTTTCCTAATAAGCTTGGTTTAACTAACATTATCATTACTACATATAATATAAAAATAAACATTTCCAAATAAAAGAAAAACAATAACCCTTAGTGAATAGTTATTCTACACATATATAGAACCAAAATAAATTCTCCTCAACAAACATTTATCATTTTCCATTATATGAAAGAAAAAAATATTATATTTCTTGAAAATCATTTTTGGTGAGCTTATAATGTCATAAATAACCTTGAAACCCTAAAACTATGAGTCAATTTAAGCACATTTTTCTCTTCTTTCTTATTGAAAACAAATACACACAACAAAAATAAAACAAAATCTCATAACTTTTTTAAAATAAAAATCCTAAATTTATAATTTTAAAAACTAAAACTATTTCTCAATTCAAATTTTTACTCACTTTCATCTTATTTGGTATAACATTTTTTTAATATTCATATTAGACCCTAAATGAAGTCTTTTTTATTTTTATTATTACATAGGTAAATTTACTTTTCTTATTACATTCATATTGGACCCTTGTTTAAGTTTACCCAACAAGTTTCAGAGTACATCTTTACTGCACTTTTAGGTTTTTTCACAATATCCTAAGTTTTAGGGTACCCTAAGATACGTAACGGAAGGCTTTTTATTTTAACTTTTAAGTAGAGAAAGGGAAGATATTTAGCCAAAAGCTTCTTATTTCAACTAAAATAGAGAAAGGGTCGTTGAGTAATGAAGTAGGGTTGTTGACTTTTATTCCATTAAAGGGTGATTTTTCCTGTTCTGAAATCTATCTGCTACGCATTGACTTCATAATCTTATATTTGGAATTCGTTCGGTCGTTCCCTATGCGATGAATTGAATTACCATGTAATGAATTGAATTACCATTTGTCTGCCTTCACTTGGATTTGTCAAAATGAGAAAAAAATGGAGGGGAGATCTGATGTCTGGAATTAGGTCGGTCGCTCTTTATTAGATGAAATAAATTACCAACTTTAACTACTAATGTCACTGTACAGTGAATATTCTCACACCTTTTTTTTAATTCGTTTACTTCTACAAATATGTTAATGCCATTGTTTTTGGCAACTTAGGTGAGGTGATAAAAGAAAGTTTGGGCACATTCAAAACCGTAATGGATAAAATGATAAATATACTTACCAGAAGTTAGTCATCAAAACACAGACGGAACAATTTTTTTTTTTCTTTAACCACAGACTAAACTGTAATTTAGACCTTGCGAATAAAAAAATTACAAGCCATCCCATTTTGGATGTTAATTTTTTTATTTTCAACCTTGGGCAGAAGTTGGACATGAAGAAGTATGCTTTTCTTTTTTGTTCTACGGTAATGGCTTTATTGTAATGATTTAGGTTTATGATAGGCTCTCATGAAATATTGGTGGCAATTTAGGGAAATATATTAATCTAGAAGGATTATTAAAGATATTTAAGCAATGCATTTGGTTTGAATATGGTGTAAAAAGATGAAAGGTAGGAAAATGAATGATTTTGTAAATATATAATTTGCATTTGTAAATATTGCTTCTAACCATGTGAATTTTGAGTTTTTCTAATATCAATATGTTATTTTTTATGCAAAATATAATGTATATGTTTCATTTAGAATAACCTTTGAGTAACTAAATGATAGAATCTTGCAACAAAGAATTGTATGATTGTAGAGAAATTGTTCTTTTCTACAAAGATTTTTTCAAAATTTATAATCTTAATTTTATATATTTTTTAAATTATGAAAGCCATTATATCCCTAAAATTAATAAATAATAATATTAAATATTTAACAATAAAGTATTATTAAAAAATAACATAAGTAAATATTAACAAACAATAATATTATTAAATATTAATAATATTATAAATAAATAACAATATTTTATTAATTATAATATTAATAATGTTAAATAACATTAATAACATAAAATTTGTATAATTTAATTATAAATAATTTATAAATCAAAAGATTTGATAACTTTAAACATTAATTTAACCATGTTTATATTAATTAATATATTAAAATGGTTAGTATTAATATAAATTATTATAAATAGAAGCATATATATATATATATATATATATATATCATGGTCCAACGTTGCATTGTAACAAAAATTTTCTCAATATGGAAATCAACCATGGTTAATAATGGTCAACCATATTTATTTTAGGGTTTATAATATTTATCTTAGGTTTATATACTTTGAGTTTATAGTATTAACCCCTTGAGTTTAATATTATTCCCTTGGTTTTATAATCCCATGAGATTTTAGTATTCTCACATAGATAGATTGAATATGAAAATCAACCATGGTCAACCATGGTCACCCATGGTCACATTGTAACGAAGAATGCCTATTGGTCCAACGTCACATTATGGCGACCATGGTCAACCACAGTCAGCCATGGTCCAATGTCGCATTGCGACAAAGGTTGTCTCACTATGAAAATCAACCATGGTCAAACATGTTTGAACATCACTTTGTGAAAAAGATTATCTCAATGTGAAAATTAATCATGGTCAACCATGGTCAAATGTTGCATTATTATAATGCCCCACTTAATCCCATAAACCAAATTTTGATTAGTGTTTAATTAATCTGTAAATGATGACTTATAATTTTTGAGTAATATCTACACTTGTGAAATTGTGATTTTTTTTTTTTTTTGTGAGTCAGAAACAGTATATTATAATATAAACAGAGATTACATGAAGGCACAGAGGCTCGAAGACTTACGGCTTTGGCATAACCCGGGCCTGCTTCTTTTCGAGCTTACATTGGACATAGAATGATTGGGCTTGTGAAAAGCCAGATTCAGTGACAGCATTAGCCCTTAGACAAAACATCAGGACCACCACGCAGGGTTGCCTGTGAAAAAGGAAAACTAGAGCAAAATTGTACTGACGGCCAGAGTGGCCATTTACTACCCGATTACTACTGGAAACCAACATAGATATAGAAGTAGATAGAAATAAGAAAACCAGTCGAAAATCACACCACAGAAACTGCTGAACCATTATAAAGTAGGAGTGGAAGCTCTGGAGTGTCCCGCTATGCTCGAATTGGCTCCCTCACCACCTGTCGCTTGAGCTCGGGGCTTGAAGCATCTGATGACAGTGGTCTGCGAGTCGTCAGTCGGAGTTTCGATGGAGACGTGGAGGACATGGCGGAGGTATATCTCGAATCGTCGGACGAAACTTTCCAGAGCTTTGCCATGCAGGCGGAGTTCCTCTGTTAAAGATTTGAAAGCAACTTCCAATTTGTCAAGTCGTGCCGTGTTCCTTGCTGATGCCATGGAAGTGGCAGCATATGTTTCTTTGACCGCGGCTCCCTGGATGGCCATCGCCTTCGCCAGCATAGTTTTCATTTTCCAAGCCACCACTTGGGTTTGCAGGAACTGCGTGTGGCGTGTGGAGGGAGTTCCCGGATCGACTAACCAGTCGACTTCTTCACTAATGGTATTGTCATCCGTCTTTGCCTGAGAGAGTTCCACTTCTTCTTCTAATACCTCGATCGTTTACTTGCCTCGTTTTGATACAGAGGCTTCATAATTGTCCTTGGCCCTCTTGAGGGCCTGAGAGGCTTTAATGCTATGCAAATTAAGATCAGCCATAGAGACTAGGTGTAAGAAAACAGAGATATCGCCGAGAGATCGAAAGCCTAACCTTGTCTTTGAGTAGAGAGGCCACCTTGCGAAGGGAGGAATGAAAGTGAAGGGGCGAGCAGTCGAATAAATAAAAAGGTGGGAATCGAGGTGATGAATGCTGCCGAATAGCCATTTAAAGCCATAATGCCGGGCATGTTGCCAAATAGTCCTTCCGCCAAAGCTGGGTTGATGATCGGAGAAGTCCGTTTTGCGATCCGACTCTTCGCACGCTGGCAACCTCCACTTGATCCGCTGAATGAAGCTCTTTTCTTTACGATAATTCCCCCTCATTAAGGATCGCTGAACCCAAGGGTGTCTCATCATCCGTTCCGGCCTGTGCCGCTTGACGTGCATAATCAGTAAACCGTTACTCATGATCTACTGATGATGTATGATCTGTCGTTCGTCCGGCGAAGGTACCGACATTTAAATCTTGCCTTGAGATGGTGTAGCATTGATCCCGAAGTTGTACATGCGTAAGATCTGGCCAACACGTGTCTAAGGCGTCAGTCGGGTTTTCGACCGCATAGTTCGCGAGGTGGTCCGCTAGGGAGTTAGCCTTCCTTCGCACAGACTGAATTATGATTCCGCTGAGGGAGGCCAGGTGCTGTGCAATGATCTTTGTGACCGCAACTAGTCTCCAGTGCTTTACTGCTTTACTCGGCTTCGTCCCGTGCTGAATTTTCTTGAGTGTGGTTATGGCTAGTTGGGAGTCACCTTCCATAATGGCCAGACCTTTTCCAAGTCGTATTAAAAGATGCAGCCCTTGTTCTAAGGCCATGAATTCTGCGTCGTTGTTCGTAGTCTTTCCCAAATTCCTGCATAGGATATGTATAATTTCTCCTTTCTCATCTCGCAGGACACCACCTATGCCAGTCGGGCCCGGGTTGCCTTTTGAGGCACCATCAAAGTTAAACTTACAGTAACCTGGGGGCGGACATTGCCAAACTGCAGGAGGAGGAGCCGGTCGGAGGGCATTTTCCTTCATGAGGCAGTCAGTTGTATCGATGAGCCCGAAGATACCTAGAATTCTGCGGTCATTGGGAGATAACGTTTCAGCCTTCTCTTCTTTACACCAGGTACGAGTTGTTTCTGTCAGCCCCTGCATAATGATGACTTTTAATTCATCGATTTGTCAAATGCTGTGTTTTGGAAAAATACGATTGTTTCTTTCTTTCCATACATTCCAGATTAAGAATCCTGGATTGTTCCTCCATAGAGTATTAACCATGGTACTGTTAGAGTAGTTTGTACGCTAGCTGGTAATGGTTTCGTAGATGGAATTTCTCTATCTGTCTGATAGGTGGAATATACCTTGAAGCCAGTCCCAAATATTGCTTGTCCATACACAGTCATTGAAAAGATGATTGATGGTTTCCTCCTGTTGCTCACACATGGGGCAACGAGAGGGTCTTATGAACCCTCTCTTGGTGAGATTTTCCCAGGTTAGGACCTTCCTGTTTTGAAGAAGCCATAAAAACGTCTTGATTTTGGGCCAAAGGTTTCCTGCCCAAACATTATCATACCAGGCCACCTTTTCCTGATCATCTCCGTTATCCAGATAGTAGCGAGCTTCTTTAAGGTTGAAATACCCTCCTGTAAGTTTTCCCCAGTGAAGGATATCTGGTCCTTGCATTTCTCTAATTTGTCTTTGCTTGAGGATGGTGTTGAGGGTGTTGAGGAGATTCGTCAAGTGTTCATCAGAAGGGGGGGGAGTGGGATTCCATATTCTCCATTACTGCTGCTCCATGCTGCATGCCCAATAATGATGAACTTTTGATTTATTATTGTTCGGAAACCAATTCTGCAGAGGTTGTAGATTAGGAGTTTCAAGTTTCAGGAGCTGTTGCCAGGCATCCTCCCAGAAAAGAGCATTGTGCCCATTTCTGAGCTCCCAAAAATAGTGGTCTTGTATAATATGCCTATTGGCTCGGGCAAGGTTCCATATAGGAGAGCCTGTAGGGACGTTAGTCATTCTGACGAGCTCCTCTTACTGCCAATGCGCCACATATTTAGCTTTCCAGAGTCGTGCCCACTAGGTCTGCGGCTCTGAAAGCCATCTCCACCAAAGTTTGGCGTCGCAAGCCTTGTTGGTTGTCCCTGGATCCTATAACCCTAACCCTCCAAAGCTTTTGGGCTTGCAGAGTTTATCCCAGGCTGCAAGCGCCCATTTCGGCTTCCCAGAGTTTCCAGACCAAAGAAAGTTCCGTTGGATGATCCTGATTTTCTGAAGGATGCCCTGAGGAACTGGAAGGATCGACAGCAGGTAGTGAGGAATAGCTTGGAGGATTTCCTTAGTCATGACCAGTCTACCAGCCAAATTGAGGACTCGATTGGTCCAATGATTTCACCTGTCTGCTAGCTTGGAGAGGAGCTTCTCCCAGTGACATTTCTGCTAAGGTTTTTCTGTGAGGGGGATACCCAGGTACTTGGAGGGGAGAATACTTCGTTTGAAACCAAGGATATCAATTAAATGCCTCTGAACCGCTGAATGGGTATTAAAAAAGAAAACCGAGGATTTCTCAAAGTTAAAATCCATACCCGAGGCTTGACTGAACAGATTTAGAAGGTGCCTGAAACCTTTTGCTTCCTTAACAGTGGGGGTGCCATGCAACATAGTGTCATCCACGAATTGTTGATGCGTGATGGCCGGGAAATTGCTTAAAGGCTTCAGACCTTTTATATGATTCTTCTCCTTGGCTGATTTGATGAGTCGGCTCAAGCCGTCCATAAGAATGACAAAGAGGAAAGGTGAGATAGGGTCCCCCTGCCTGATGCCCCTTGAAGGGTAAAAAGGTTGAGAGGGGGCTCCATTGACTAGAACCGAATGACTGGGCGACTTGATCATAGCTAGGGTCCAGGTGATCCAACTGGTACTAAAGCCAAATGCTTTGAGTATAACTTCCATATATTCCCAACTTACTTTGTCATATGCCTTTGAGAGGTCTGATTGAATTATCATTCCAGCTTTTTTGAGCGTCTGCAGCGTGTGAACCATCTCATGAGCGAGTAGAATATTGTCCATGATCTATCACCCCTCCACATAACCTGATTGTTCCTCGAAGATGATCTGAGGGAGAATAGGCTTTAATCGATTTTCCATTACTTTCGAGATGATCTTGTACACCACGTTACAAAGCGCTATGGGCCTAAATTTGGAGGGGGTGCAGGCATCCACTTCCTTGGGGATTAGTGCTATGAACGTGGAATTCAGGGACTTCAGAATGGATGAAGAGGTTTGAGAATCTTCCACTACCTCCCAAATGTATTCTTTAACGACGTCCCAACAAGCTTTAAAGAAATCCACGGTGAAGCCATCCGGCCCAGGAGCCTTCCCGTTGGCCATCTCTTTGACTGCCTCCTCCACCACCTGGAGGGAGACAGAACGTTCCAGGGCTCTGTTTTGCTCCTTTGTGATGAGTTTCGGTATGGTGGAAACAACTTTGGCAATGGCTTCCTGTCGATCGAAGTTAGGTTCAGTGGCAATTAATTGGAAATGGTTTCGAAGTTGATAGGCAATGTCCTAGTGCGAATGAAATACAGACCCATGCTCTCCTTGAATTCTGGTGATTCTGTTATTGCATCGATAGTCCATAGCTGATCTATGAAAGAACTTAGTGTTCCTTTCTCCTTCCTTCAGCCACTGATTTCGCGATTTTTGTTTCCAAAGAATTTCTTCCTGTTCACAGCGTTCATTCCATTTCTTCATGAGTTCCCTTTCTGTGTTGATCGACTCCGGTGATATGCTACCTTGAATCCAATTATTATGGATCTCTTCCAGTTGTTGCTCCAGTTGGCATTTGTCTGCAAAAATATTACCAAAGACTTCTCGGTTCCAAGTTTTTAACTGCATCTTGATGAACTTGAGCCGTGCTTGTAACTTGAACATTTTCGTTCCCTCTATAGGCAGGGGTTCTTTCCACCATTTTTTTATGTTGCGGAGAAAATGCTTGCGATTTAACCATAACTTCTCAAAGCGGAAAGGCCTGTTCTTAGGGGTGCCCGAAATGGAGGCTTGCAGCGAGATGGGCCAGTGGTCCGAGCCACCGGAGGGGAGGATATCTGAACTGATGATGTTCCCTTCTAGGAGAATGCTCTCAGAGACTAGAAAGCGGTCCAATCTGGATGCTATGAGCCTGTTTCCCCCCCTTCTATTGGTCCAGGTGAAAATGCCACTTCGAGGCTGGATGTCCACCAAATTGACTTCCTGAATGAAGGAATTAAAGGCCAGGGCATCGTTGCTGAGAGCTCTTGTGCCCCCCTTCTTTTCCTCGAGAGAAGTTATCATATTAAAATCACCGCCATAGATGACTTGGGAGGTGTTGTGCCTTTTATGCAGATTGGTTAGATGGCTGAGCAGCAACAATTTGTCCTCCAGTCATTGAGGGATGTAGACATTGGCAAATAAAAAGGTGCCTTTTTCCCCTACGATCTGCATTTCCAAGGCCAAGAATTTTTTTGAGGCTTCCGCATTAATGAGATAAAAGATATTTGGGATCCAGAGAATAGCTAGGCCTCCACTCATTCCATTTCCTTCAACAGCTAGATGTTCGAGATGTTTTCCCAGACGCTTAATCATCTCAGCTAGTTTCTGATTCGTGCATTTGGTTTCCTGGAGGAAAACCATATCCATTTTTTCTTGCATGATTTTCTTTTTCAGGAGCCTCTGTTTCCTAAGGCTACCCAGTCCTCTTGCATTCCAGGAGAGGACTTTCATTATTAACAATAGCTTAGGATGAGAAGGAGAAAGCCTCAAGGGCTTTCATCTTTCCCGAATTTATTAACATCTGACCTAGTTCATGAAGAGCATCATAATTGGATCTTCTTCCTCGTTTCTTCCTGTGCTGGCTGTTGGCTTGTGTATGGTGTAGAGTTTGTGATTTTATGCCTAAACCTTTGGTTGCTCCTCGATCACGCTTGATTCCCTTTGATGTTGCATTCTGTCTGGTTAGGAATAGGTGGTTTACCCTATTAACTTCTACTTCTGCTATGTTGTCTAGTCCGTTATGTTTCCATTGTTCCACCATTGAATTGAGATCTATCCCTTCTTTCTCCAGGATCTCACCTAATTCCAGGTCCTCCGTGCCTAGTTCACTGAGGACCATTTCCTCATCCTCTTCTTCATCTATATCTTCTGACGTAGTTGAGCTGAGATCTATAGATTTGAAGGGCTCTCTTGCCTGGTTGCTTGGCTCTTCTGCTCTGATAGTTGCTTGCTTCGCTGCTTGGGCTTGATCCGCCTTCTCAAATTGAGGTTCTTCTCCTAATATTTCAAAGGAGTTTTTTGTGCCGGTGTTTGGTTCCGCCATTTTAGTGGTGTTTCTACGATTGGCGCGGTGTCTACCAATGGGTCGGATGAATTTGTCCGAGGCCGAGGAGGGTTTCTCCTTGGGTTTTTCCGCCATTTTATTTTGAGGGCATTCTCGAATTAAATGCCCATGCTCGTGACATTTCTGGCATCTGAAGGGTATCTTCTCATAGTCAATAGTTTGAAAATAGGTTTAGTCTCTATATTCCAACCATAGCCCCTCGTGCAAGGGCCCGGAGACATCCATTTCAAAGCAGATGCGGGCATAGGAAGTGTACTTTTTTTGAAGAGTGGCTTCAGAAGCACGGACAAAAGTTCCCAGGGTGTTGCCGATCTGTTTCAGTGCTGCTGGTCTCCAGTAGTCTATTGGCAGAGAGAAAATTTTGATCCAGACCGGTACTTGAGTGAATGTTTCCTGTTCCGACACGAAATTGGGTTTCCAGGGTCTCATGTAGAGGCCCACGGAAGCATAAAAATACGGGCCCCCTTCAAAGATTCGATCCTTATCCTCCAGATTTGAAAAGACAACTGTGAAGAAGCCTTTGGCCCCCAGGTGAAGTTGTACTTCTCCTCGTGGTTTCCAGACTTGCTTAATCCATTGACAGAGGGCTTTTTCACTGGGCCAAAACCCCATGAATTTGCAGATCACCGCATAAATAGACATATGATCCCGGTAATCTTGCAGATCTGGGTCAGTAATGACAACCCTAAGGCTGTTGAGAGCCTTTGGTTTGCATCTGCCTTGATACTTCTGATGTCCGCCATTTTCCCCAGAATCCCTAGATCGACTCAGATAAGGGCTGCGATGCGCAATATTGTTCAGATCTGCTGCTTCTCTTTGCGGATCGTCTTCCGGCGGGGGTTGTTCAATGCTTGTTTCTACATTTCTTGCTGTGCCGTCCTCTGGATCGTCTGTACGATTGCCTGGGAGAAACTTATCAGTCTCGATGCGATTTCTAATTTCTGAGGATCCGGGGATCTTCAAACCCTCAATCTTCTT
>CM076582.1:70856858-71017375 GCA_034641835.2 Pinus albicaulis | reverse complement strand
TAAACTCACCATTAAAGACAAATTTCCCATTCCTGTGATTGATGAATTATTGGATGAATTACATGGAGCAATTTATTTTACCAAGTTGGGTCTTCGTTCAGGATATCATCAAATTAGAATGAAGACTGAAGATATTCCAAAAACGGCATTTCGAACTCATGAGGGTCATTATGAATTTTTGGTCATGCCTTTTGGCCTTACCAATGCACCTTCTACATTTCAAGGGTTGATGAATTCCATTTTCAAACCCTTCCTTAGAAAATTTGTGCTAGTATTTTTTGATGATATACTAATCTACAGCAGGTCTTGGAAGGATCATGTTGAACATATTGATAGGGTGCTCAAACTATTGCAGGAGAAACAATTATATGCAAAAAAATCCAAATGTTTCTTTGGAGTACAAGAGGTGGAATATCTGGGTCATATTGTATCTCACGACGGTGTTAAAGTAGACCCTAACAAAATTAAATCCATTAAGGAATGGAAAGTCCCCACAACCATAAAGAAGTTACGAGGATTTCTCGGGTTAACAGGGTATTATTGCAAGTTTGTTAAGAATTATGGGAGAATAGCAGCACCTCTAACAACATTATTGAAGAAAGATGCATTTTGATGGACTCCTGAAGCAACTAAGGCCTTTGAACATCTTAAAGAGGCAATGTGCCTAGCACCGGTCTTAGCTACGCCAGACTTCACAAAAACCTTTATTGTGGAATGTGATGCCTCAGGAAATGGAATTGGTGCAGTTTTAATGCAGGAAGGAAGACCCATTGCTTTGAAAGTCGTCCAATCAAAGGAAAGTATTTACAGAAACCTATTTATGAGAAGGAAATTTTAGCAATACTGCATGCACTAAAGAAATGGAGAACTTACCTAATGGGAAGACACTTCAAGGTAAAAGCTGATCATGATAGTCTTAAACACTTTTTGGAACAAAGACTATCTTCAGAAGAGCAGCAAAAATGGGTCACAAAGATGTTGGGTTATGACTTTGAAATAATCTACAAAAAAGGAAAGCTTAATGTCGTTGGAGATGCACTCTCAAGAAAGAATGAAGAGGTGGAAGCATTGCTTTGTGCCATTTCTATTATCCAACCAGATTGGATAACCGAAGCAAGAGATGAATGAAAGAAGGACAAAGATGTATGGACACTCATTCAAAAGTTGCAGCAAGATCCTAGTACATCTGATACATTTAGTTGGAAAAATGATTCCTTATGGTACAAAGATCGCTTATATCTTTGTAAGAATTCCCATCTAAAACAAAAGATTCTTATGGAATTGCACACTTCTCCTTTAGGAGGACACTCGGGATTTTTAAAAACTTACCACAGGGTGAAGAAAGAATTTTTTTGGGATGGCCTTAAATCTGATATTCAAAAGTTTGTGCCGGAATGTTTGGTTTTCCAGCAGAATAAAGTTGAGACAATTAAGACCCCGGGACTTCTACAACCTTTATCCATTCCAAGTCAACGTTGGGAGGAGATTTCAATGGATTTTATCACAGGTTTACCTAAGTCCGAAGGAAAGAGTGTCATCATAGTGGTAGTTGATAGACTTACCAAGTATGCACACTTTTGTGCATTATCTCATCCATTTAAAGCAAGTACAGTTGCTACTACATTTATGGATAGAATTCAAAAGCTACATGGAAGCCCAAGGGTTATTGTGAGCGACAGAGATCCCATTTTTACTGGAAATTTTTGGACGAGTTATTTTCTTGTTTGGGAAGGTTATAGGTGAAAATCTTCCAGTTCAAACAGTATTGCCAGAACTTGATGGGGAAGGGAAGATCATATTGGAACCTGAAGCAGTCATAGAAAAAAGAACTCGACAACTACGGAATCGATCAATTTCAGAGTATCTCATCAAGTGGAAGAACTTACCCACCGAAGATTCTACATGGGAGGATGAGAATTTTATACAGAAGCACCCGGAGCTACTCAAGCGTTGAGGACAACACTTTTTTGAAGGAGAGGGGCATGTTAGGTCCCTATATCACTAGTATAGTCCCTTATTATTGTTAGTGTAACCCCCTTATTGTTATTATTGAACCCTTGTAACCTCCATTTTGTTATTATTGTGCCCTTAAATTATTATTGTTAGGTCGGCTAGGATTACATTGTGGCCCACTAGGATTACATTATGGCCCCATGGACTCGTATATATAGAAAGGAGGTTTTGTAAATTGTATCATCCAAGAATTGTTCATTTATGTAATGTATTGGAGGTTGCCCCCTCGAAGTGGCTCATTTCTAAGGTGTTGATATCTCTTTTCTTCTATTTTTGGAGTTGGTTACACAACAGAATTTGTGTGGTCAGATGACTCTGACATAGCCTTCACAAGAATTAAAGAATTAATCTCCAATGCCCCGATTCTTAGAGGACCAGACTAGGCGTTACCTTTCGATATTCATACAGATGCTTCCCAAACAGCAATTGGTGCAGTAATAGGACAACAGGAGGATAAAGTACCTTATGCAATCTACTATGTTAGTAAGAATTTGGACCCTGCCAAATTAAACTACATGGTGACTAAGAAAGAGTTCCATGCTGTCATTTATGCCATCAACAAATTCTGGTATTATATTACCAGGTATTCTATTTTTTTGCATACTGATCATGCAACCATCAGGTATTTAATGAAAAAATCTGTTACCCCTGGTAGTGTTACAAGATGGTTGTTGCTACTACAGGAATTTGATATTACTATAGTAGATAAACCAGGGAAGGATAATGTGGTTACAGATTTCTTGTCTAGGATAGAACATGATGGTAAGAATACACCTGTTGAAGATAATTTCCTAGATGAGCATCTTTTTGCAGTTTCTTCTAACACTCCGTGGTATGCAGATATTGCTAATTATCTTGCTACAGGTGAGGTGCCTCATCACTTGTCCTATAAGGAGTAAAGGAAGATCATTGGCTGGAGTACCTGATATTCATGGATAGCAGGATATCTCTTCCATACAGGGATTGACCAACAGATTCGGCGTTGTGTGGCAAAGGATGATATTTATGATATTTTAAAGGCTGCACATGATGGACCTTGTGGAGGACATTCTGTAGACAAAAGGATAGGTCATAAAGTGTTGCAGATGGGATATTATTGGCCCTCCATCTTTCGTGATGCTTGGGATTATATTCGGAGGTGTGATATTTGTTAGCGGATGGGACAACCTAGGAGAGCAGACGAAATGCCTCTTCAACCCCAGATAGTCCTTGAACCATTTGAGAAATGGGCCATCGATTTCGTTGGACCCTTTAACCCACCTTCTCATCAGAAAGCCTACATCATAGTTTGTACTGATTATGTAACTAAATGGGTTGAAGCTAGAGCAGTCATGAGAGAAACAGAGTAAGTAGTGACAGAGTTCCTTTTTGAAGAAATCTTTGCTCGGTGCGGGACTCCTAGAGAAATTGTATCAGACAGAGGATCGCAGTTCACATCCCATATGATGGAGAAAGTGATGCAGAAATATGGGGTCAAACATAGAGTAACAACCCCCTATCATCCATAGGAAAATGGGAAAGTAGAGAGTACAAAAAAGGCATTGGAAAATATCTTGAAAAAGACAGTAGCAAGTCATCACCGGGATTGGGCACAAAAACTTCCAGAAGCTTTATGGGCCTATAGAACAACATGGGAGAACACAACGGGGTTTTCTCCATTTGAATTAGTTTATGGGAAATCCCCCTTGTTTCAGGTATAATTTGAAATTACCACACTTAGAATAGCTCTGGAAGTAGGTTTAGATCTATCAGAAGCACAGAAACACCAACTAGAATAGCTGAATGAGTTAGATGAGATTTGATCAGTAGTTGTCCAGAGAACTACTACTGTTCAACAACAGAGAATGAAATGGCATGATAAATTTATCAAAACTAAGGTGTTTCATGAAGGGGATTGGGCGTTACTGTATGACTCCCGATTTAAGGATTTCAAAGGCAAGCTTTGCACTTGCTGGATGGGACCATATCAAGTGGATGCAATGTTCGATAATAGAACGGTTATATTAATTACAATTGATGAGAATCAGACCAAGTTTGTGGTGAATGGACACCGTCTAAAATTATACCATCGTCCAGCTTCTAAAGATGCCTTTATTAAAACCCTTTCAGATTCAGCTGATCTAATGGTTATTGCAATAAAAGACACTCTCACTCTTCCTTAAAAAAAAGAAAAAGAAAAAGAAAATGATGATAATATGTGGTTATTACTTGTTTGTATTTTGCAGGAATAATATATATATATATATATATATGGCTGGGAGGAAAGTAACATTCGATGTTGTTACTTCGAAGTTGCTGCTACATTGCCAATGTTGTTACTCCGAAGTTGCTGCTACATTGCTGATGTTGTTACTCCGAAGTTGCTGTTACTGCGAAGTTGCTGCTACACTACCGATGCTGTTATTCCGAAGTTGTTGTTACTCAGAATTTGTTGTTACTCTGAAGTGGCTGCTACACTAAAGCTGTTGTTACACTGCAGTTGCTGTTACTCTGCAACTGCTGTTACTCTGCAACTGTCGTTACTCCATAGCTGCCGTTACTCCGTAGCTGTTGTTACTCCGTAGCTGTCGTTACTCCGTAGCTGCCGTTACTCTGTAGCTGTTGTTACTCCGTAGCTGTCATTACTCACTATTCATGTTATTCACTGACGTCGTTATCTGCTATGTTGTTACTACAACAGATATTTTTGTTGTTACTCCACTTTAAGGTAAGTCCGCAGGTACGTCTCCATTCATTTTATGGATTTAATTAAATATTCCAAAAGGACGGTCAAACGTGCCAAGGATGGCCATAATTTAGTTGGGGGGAGGGAACCATCATAATGAATGACAGCGTACTTCGTAAAGGTATTTATGACACACAATTCCCACCAAACCCAATTTAATGATTTCAAGTACGCTGTAATTACACCATATGAGTTGGAATACGTACTCGTACTCACAAAAGTCATATCTGTAACCTCCCACCATACCGCATTAAATCCTGAGAATATCTAATAGTACTAACATAATCTGTCATTACTCCCAAAGCATACTAGTATTGTTTATCCATTATATTAGAAAGTGGCCATGACTTTATTTCAGTTATTAATAGTTTGGAGCCCTATCACTCCCCCCTGCTAGCTCACTGTAGTCATCGTGTTGACTCCGCTTCTGCAGCAATGGGTGGTCGATCTGTGCGACAAAAACCTGATGATTCAACGAGAATTCGGAGAAATCGGGAGGTATGGTGAGTATTTGAAAATGCATGTTGGGATGTTTACTTTGAAAGGATGAATGGATGGGATGAAGAAATTGCCACTGGAATTCGCATTGAATCTGGAAGAAGGAGTTTCTCGGGTTCGTGGAATCGAAATTCCAGTGACAGAAGAAACCATCGCAGAGGTCAGTGGATTGCCGCAAGGTGGAGAACGTTGGTTTTCAAAGAGAACGCCCCTCTCGGATCTCCCCAAAGCTTTTCTGCAAGCTGGAGAAAGTATTGCACAGAAGGGTCAGGGATACGACAGAGCTTCATTACCTCGTCCATGGGGAGAGGTTGCAGAGGTTGTTATAAATTATATGACATGTGAAGGAAGGTATTCTACTATCTTCAAATATCACCTCTACATTTTGGCTCATCTACGATTTCCACAAGTAGAGGCCTTCTCAATTAATGTGCACTATTTTCTATTAAGTAGCCTTCAATTGATGGAAAATTCAGCTCAGGGGGCGCGACAAGTGTTGGCATTCCTCTCTCACCATGGGCTGGTCCAGTTTCTAGTAATGAACACCATTGAGAAGATCCCAATTTAGTGGGAATTGTTTCAGAATTCCACAAAGGAGGAAATAGAAGCTATTGTGGCTGCTAGGGTAGAAGAAGCTGAAGCCATGTAGGAGGATGAAGAGGAGGATGAAGCCATGCAAAGAATTGCAGAGGATGATGATTACATTGATCAGGAGGAGCCTGAGGAGATGGAATTGGAGACTGAAGAGCATGAAGAACAGAAGGGTTCCCAAGAACAAGCCGAACTCGTGGAATCGATGGAAGCTGTAGAAATACCCATTGGCACTACGGCCGAGGCTGCTACATAAGAACCATCCCTGTCCGTGGAGCCAGTTGAGCAAATAGAAAGTGCAATGGGCATGGAGGTAAACCCATAGAAAATGAAAGAGGGTGAATTGGTTGACATTGCGATCGAGGCCACTCCATAGGGATCTCCTGACGTCATGGAACCAATGAAGGAGGGTAATCCGATTGAAGAAGAAGTCATGACCACTCTAACTAGAGAAATTGTGGAGGAAATGTCGGGAGAACTAAGGTGTGAGGTTGACGCTGCTCCACAAGAACCAGCGTCAACCTCGGGGCTGAATGTAGAGGATTTGTTCCAGTTCCCCACTTTTCTTCCTAGGGGACCAAGGGCAACTCGTTCCCTACAACAAAGAGAGGAATAAAATGTTGACATTCCTATGGCTTCGAATTTAAAATGAAGGCCATGACTGGAAGAGGCCCTAACAATCATGTTAGCAGAGGAGCATCTTACCGAGTCACCACTAGTCACGGAGAATGTAAAGGATGAGAGAAGGGACATTGGTGAAGAGGAGGGACCAAGCAGAGCGGTCCTGAAAAATGATCCAATGGAGCACGTAGGCGTGAAAAGAGTGAATCAAGAAATAATAGAAGAAGAATAGGCAGAGGAGGTTAGACTGACTGTTGGTCTGACGGAGGCAGTCCTGAGGGATTTACCTCCAGCTGCCGGGGCAAAATAAATATAGTTCAAGTAAGAAGAGGCAGAGCTTCGTGGACCACAAAGACTTCCCATCAAACAAAGATACCAACAGTAGTTTAAGGAATTGATGCGGCTCAAAATGGAAGTAAGGGATTTGAGAAGGAAAGTGCGCAGGATGCAGAAACAAATAAACAGGTACAAGTGGCGAGCCAGGAGATCCAGAGTCGTCAGGGTTGAAGCGGGGACTGAAACAGACCCGATTGAAATTTTTTTCGAAGCCAGAGAGTATGCCTTAGTGGCCTAATTAAATACGTGGAAGTCTACTGTGGCCCAGTATAAGAATGAGATCAAGAGAACTAAGGAAAGAGCCTCCACAACCATTTTTGGATATGTGGAGCACATAGATATTATGAGAATAAGGCATGCAAAGAAGCAGCTCAAGATGGAGCAGTTGGAAAAACAAGTGGCCGAATTGAAAGATGATAAGGAACAAAAGTTCAAACTGGTGCAAGAGGTGATGGCATGCCATCCCCCTGATTCTTGTTATTATTTATTTTTGCATGAACGTTTTCTTTTATTCTACGTGGAGAGAATTAAGAATGAGGTCAGTTATGAAATAGAAGATGGTGTACAATTCCTCTGAATCATAAGGAATCATGATGTGCCAACTCAGCATTTGATGTGTGAGTTTTACCTGCATGGGTATCTATTACGTCTGGACAGAGATTTTAATCCATTTCCATATGTAGGGGACATCCATTTGAGGGCCCTCACCTCTTATACTTTCAATCAAATTTATTGGCAGAAGGCTTATAACACTTTTGAGTCTAACCAAGTTACAAGGCCATTTATAGCAAGAGAATAACATGAGAGGTCAGATACAGTGTACAATAAACACCATACAATTTTGAAATTCGAGGAGAACAGAGAAAGAATGTTAAGAACACAAAGGTGGTGTCTTGACATTTGTATTAATCAATTAACTGTTTCTCAAAAAGAGGCCCTTGATTGTTGTCATAGAAGGTGGATGATGTCACCGAAAGCTGTCCAAAACAGAGAACCTTTTGGGCACCCAATTTTGTGTGAGTACTTGATAGAGTACCCAGATATGTGGCATGTGTCCAAACATGTGGGATCTGGTGGATGGGGCTCCAGTTTCAGTATCTTGTTATTTGGTTGCCTACAGAAGTTTACACCCCAGCGTACAATGTTCCAGTAGATTGGTGGAAGGAAATTCTCCTTTCAGATGGATTTAAAGCTCCTGGGACAGAGATGGGTTTAGAGTATAATCTTGTCGGGCTTCATGAAGCTCATAGTTTGCAAAACCCAGACATATGGAGGAGGCAGTCTGCATGAGGACATGCAGAAGGCTAGTTCGGGGGAGATGTTGGGCACCAAATTTGGCTACCTTTCTGACCATTTTTATCATCCTTTTTTATCCTTTTTGTGTTTAATTACCTACATTTTCTATGCTAAACTTATGAGGTAAATACCCCTAACTTGTCCAATTGGAATATTCTAATTAATGAAGTAAATTCATGGACTCTTACCTATTTGTGACACTAAGACATGTGCTTGACTGTAGTTTGGAGAATAGGAACCCTCACTCCAGCGGTTTTGCAACAGATCTGGTAAAGACCAGCTACAGGGAGATCGTGCAGTTGGAGCCATGATTCTCTAGGTCTATTCTTGGGCCTTGTTCTATTCTGAACAACTGATGTTTGTGTTGTTCCAACTACTGTGTATTTCCGAATGTGCGATTACCACATTCTAGGGCAATCTATTATTCTCTCGCGCTGTGTATAAAATGGATATTGTTCCTGTAAATGGGGGTTCCTAAAAGGAGATTGTAATCACATCTTACAGATTAATAAAATACTTCTGGTTTTGCTATTCTAAAGCATTTTTGTGACTAACGCAGCCCTGATCAGAGAGCTGGGCCCTCTCTTCTAATCAGGCACTGCGTCTACATGTGTGTGAGTTGTTTCCTTATTATGGTTGTTGCTTATTATTCGTTACGGTTAAGATTGTTTTGAGTTCAACATTTGATTTCATATCACGGAAATGTTTTGAGTTTTAATTCTAAACCCTTGGTTGAGATAGATTATGTGTTTGTTCCTACATATACCTTGTGCGTTGCCTTGAAAGGATATGCTCCTAGATTGATAAAATTAATGTTGGATTAAGGTGGATAAATCATTCTCACCTGGACACCAACATAAACCTCCTTTTATAATAGTTACAATGAAAAAGATAATATTTGACAATTCTAAGGCTAGTTCTCCTTATTATATGTATAGGAGACAACAGATACACATTAGAGGAAATTTCATCCTAAAAGTGCCTATCAAATTTTCATGTAATTTCCATGTTGTAGCAACCCCTGTTTGATTTTCCATGTAAATAGAATAAGACCAAGGTCATGGGACATGTATTCCAAGTTGAATGTTGGAAAAACATTATAGTGGGCATCAATTGTGGTTTAATAATGGCTATGGAAATTGGCAAAGGAAAAGAGGAAACTTTTGGCTTTTAATTATTAAAATGAAGGAAAATAGGAGAAAAGGGAGATGAAGAGACAAAATTTTTCATGTGAGGGAAATTACAGGAAAAAAGAAGGAAAATGAAGGAAAAGGAAGATCAATGAGAAAAAAGGCATCATAGAATCAGCTCACAAATTTTGGTCGTTACAGCTTTAGCCTGTTCAGTTTTTTCTCTCTCCTTTCAATTTCATCCTCTCATACTCTTGCACATTTAGAGAATCATTCGACAACTCTAGCATTCATTTGGATTTGGAGAAAGCAAGAAAGGAGAGAAAGGAAGTGAAAATAGATAGTTGGATCAACCACTACAACAAGCTTACTTTGCAAGTAACAAGTTTCATGTGTAATATCCTTGTTTATTTTTGGATGCATGGTATATCCATGTGGTTCCTTGGTTATTTGTTATCATTGGCATGGATATTTTCTTGGATTGACAGTGGTTTCAGTCGTGTTTTGCCATTTCATAGATATCCATGGTGTAGTGGGTTCCCCATTTGTTTTTTCTAATTGGTTCTCAAGTTTCCTCTGACTGTGGGTTGGAAAACATTCTCTGGATCCATGAAACAACTTGGCTTACTTGGAGGTTGTGGGTTGAGTTACTAGTCCCTGGAGCCCATGGGTTAGGAAAAACACTCTAGATCAATGAAACATCTTGAGTTCCCTGTAGGCTTTGGGTTGAGTTAGCAGTTCCTGGAGCGCTGGATAGTTTGGGTAGAGACCAATATAGTTGATGTTAGTGATTTATGGACCATATAGGTGACATAAATGTGGTTGAGGGTTGAGTTTGTTTGGCCTCTGTAATTCCTAGTTGGTTTTTTTTTTAACCCTTATTATCCCAAATTCATGCTTGGAATATGGTGCGAGGGTGATTTGCTGAAACAGATATTTGGTTCAACCCAATCTATGGTCGAGTGGTATGTGGAAGTCCATGACTTGGTTGGAATTTTTAATACGTTAATATGAGTTATTTCCTCTTGTGATATTTGAGCCCATGTACTAGTTTTTATGGTGATCTTACAACTTATTTTTCATAGATTCTATTTTTATTGTATTCTAGTTATATGTATGGTTTTATGATGTGCTCTAGTTACGACCCTTGTTCATGATTTAATAAATTATTGAATGGTGGATGAATAAATGTGATAAAAAGTGTTTTTGAAACTAGCTTGAGAGGGCATAAATCCTTCTTGGTGATTTTTAGATGAAGTTCAAAATTTTATGATCAGATGCATTCATGACCTATAGCTTGTATGTTTACTATTTATTTGAAGAAATGTATATCTTGCATTAGGCATGTATTGGTCAAGTTCTTTCTCAAGTTCTATTTTTTTAGCATTTTTATCCTTATTGTCTTGATTCTGGAAAGTTACAGGCAGTTCTGGGCATTCGTCTAGAGGCTAGTCTAAAAAGGTGGAATAGATATCACAATTGCATGCACTAAACTGAGGAATTTAGGTCATAATCACGTGCAACAATTCTTATGAGTGCAGTTGGAGCCTCGTAACGATATGCACAATGTATCAAGGATGCATTTGGGGATTAAAAATAGTGAAAAAGAGTTTCATCTTAGGGATTACTCACTTGGGGTCATTGGTAGGCTCTTGAGTGATTTTTAGTCCATGAGGGATGTCAATATAAGTTCTTGTTTGTAGGCCCCACTTGCATAACTGGAACCTGGAGGTCAAGGCAGATCATAGTGATGCTAAAATTATGTTTACCCTTAAAATCTTATATAGGTGGGTAAATGTGGGAGGGGTAGTTACAGGGTGGCATCAGAGCTATTCCATTCCATGCAACCTTTCCTCCGATACCATGGTTTACAAGGGTGGTATCAGAGCAAGATTGTAGTACTAGACCTGAGGGTAAATGTGATTTTTATGCATGCATTTCCATTTTTTATGAGTTTATCATGAATTGATGCTAGCTACTTACTGTTATGGATATTATGACCTTATTTATGTATGAGTTGATATGTGTGTGAAGTTATGTCATGCTAATCTGGAATGAATATTTCAAATGTGATAGCCTCTACTGAAACACACTAGGTATGATATTTTATTATGTCTATATTTTTTTATCTAACATGATATGTTTGTAGGAGAAATAATATCAGCGATGGATAGAAGAATGGCAAAATATAGTTCACATGACTCCCATTATAGGTCTGATGTGAATTCAATGGAATGGGACAAGTCAGTTTAGCAAAAAGGATAAGAGTACTCTTCTACTATAACATATGTGTTGAGAAGTTTGAGGAAAAAATTAGAAGTTACAAGGTAGATAATAACAAATTGATCGAGGCATAGGAAATAATTTCCAGAGCTCACAAAAAGAAAACAGAAGTTAGCGCAATCATTTTTCATAGCCTTTAAAATTTGCAGAAGCAGGGATAGCTAAGGATCATTCAGGGATGGGAAGAAAATACTAATGGGTCATATGGTATCAGGTCTCGATCAGGGTATAGGTTGGACAAAGATGTTACAGTCAAAGCTGGAAGACATTTAGATACACTTAACAGGCGATCTAGCATTCATGGATTTCATTCCATCTCTAGTTCTAAGAGGCATCATCTTTGTTACTACCAACATCTTTATAGGAGTAAGAAGTATTATTTTCCATAGGAGTTCAAGAAATCCAAGCCTCCTACTTTTGATGGGGATGTGAAGAAATAAAAATATTCAAAAGAATGGTTGTCTGGGATGAAGAAGTTCTTTGAATTGCATTATTATTGAGATAATATGAAATTCAATATAACTATATTCAGTGTTAAGGGAAAAGCATATATCTGGTGGGAAGATGTAAAGTGTTTCATATACATCAAGGTAGAGGAGTTGAGTTGGCATGAGTTTAAAAGAATATTTAGGAATAAGTACTTGTATGAGAGATACTATGAGGGAAGGCCAAGGAATTCTATGAGTTTAAGATGGGTTTTGTGACAAATTAAGAGTGTACTGTTACATGTTATTTTGTCATCATGACATTTTACTATCCATATAGGTCTATCACTACCTATATTGTGCTCCCTTAGAAGTCAAAAACCCTAATGTTCCCAAACCAAGTCTTGGAATTGGAGAAAAGTTCATTAAAACCGTTAAAAGTCTAACTCTGCATTTTTCCTAGCCTTTTCCTGTGGCTCCTTGGATACTTGTTCTATAATCCACTGTAGATCCTTTAGGTTTTGCTATTAAAACCCGTGGACCCCCATAAAAATAAAATAAAGGAAAAAGTAAGTTCTAGAAGCCCGGCTGGTCGAATATTCTCCCAACTGGAAGCTTCTAAAGGCGCGATCAGTTCAAGCTTTATTCCTCCACTCATGGAGCTCTATCCCTCCACTGATGGAGATTATGCCTTGGTATATGGAGCTCAAATCCATTCATGAGAGGAATCCATCCCCATATTAATGGAACTAAAACTACCTCCATTTCCCTATAATTTGAGCTCAAGTTTCAGGTTGAAGGGTAGCTTATATATTGTAGACATACATGTTAATTGTTGAATAAATTCCCAAGAGTGCATACTCCCTACACTAGTTGTTGTTGGCATGAGAATGATCACACCCTTATGTCCATAACTCTATGCTGGTATTCAGAGAGGAAGGCTTGTCAAACTAAACAAGGAACGATTGTTCAGGACCCCGAGAGAAACTTGTACGACATCAAGGCATCAAGTTGTAAAGTTACTCTTTTCATTCAAGATAATACACATGGATCTCTTTTTCTCATTGATTTTTTCTTGTGCTTGTTGAATAACATAAATACTTAGATTCCTTGATCACTAAGTTGGATTAGCTTTTCTTAATTATTATATGTTGCAGATGCTTTGATTCTTTTGTCTATCTTTGATTTCAAGTTCTACTTATTGGAGAAGCCTCTTGGGAGCGACTGGATAAAAGACTGCATCGAACGTTGGAATTCAAGGTAGGGGCGTCCCCTCTTTCTTTGTTTATAACAATTATGAATTGCATATAATCTAGAGAAAATGATTTACAAATGGATGTTCGATTCTAGCTATTCATAGAATACTAGGGAGATCTCTCTTGTCCGCAAGAGGGATTAATTCGCAAAACAAAGTGGCAACTCCACTAGGGAATAGGACTTAGTTTTCCTTTTTTATTTCCAGTTTGAATTTTAAGAGTTTTTTGATTCTGATTTGTCTGAGATTGGGTTGGGTAGATAACTTTTAAGAATCCCTAAAAAGAAAAGCTGAATATTTATTTTTTCTATACTTTTCCTTGCCTCCGCATTTTTCATCTAAAAATAGTGCAGCAGCCTCTGCAAATTTTAGTTCGAAACCGTGCAGTAATGTTCTATTATCCATTACAAACTGTGGACTCGTGGATTTTTTTTTAAAAAAATAAAATTCTCCTTTTAGGAGCCAGATCACCTGATTCTTCATGTTTGCCCCAGCCTATCCTAGCTGTCAAATCTTATGTGTGAATTTCTTTTCAGCAATTTTTGTGTCAATCTCTGTTAAGTTAATTGGGTGTTTTGAATATTATTTTTTGAGAAGTTCTTAATTCGATTTCCTTTGGTCATTACTTTTAGTTTTGTCTCATTCCCTTAACGATTTTTCATCTCAGTGTTAATCGCCTTTGAGTTTTTTTACTTTTGACCTTTGGAATTCTCACCCAATTTTCTTTACTTACACTTGTTTGGTTCCTTAGATTACATTAGTGAAGGAAAACACTCTTGTTGTTCTCCCTCTAATTTGGAATCATCTTGTGTTTGAGAATTCTCTTGCATATATTACATTTTCATAATTAGAATTCTCATTTTTAGAATATGAATGAAAATTGTGCATAGATTACATTTGCATATTGTTCAAGTGAATTGTGCATAGATTACATTTGAATAGTTTACATTCTGGAAAAATTATTAGTTTTTCTTGATAAAATTAGTGCATTAGAGAATTTGTTATATTTTCTCTTATTTATCAATTTTTGCATTGTTGGAAGTGAATGGAACCTCTTGCCCCTTACTTTAGTTAGGATTCATCGAATTGAAAAGATTAAATTATCATATTTGATTGCATTCAGTTTTGGGATAGGTCATAACACCATTGGTTTCATATCCATTTACCCTTTGAGTAATAATAGCCCAAATAACACAGCGCTTAATAAAATTCATCTAGTAACTTTTACATTTTCTAGTGCTCTTTCCACCAATCTAGCTTAGGTTAGTGCTTTGGAATAGGTTGTAGTTAAATTTCCAAAGAAAATAAACAAACAATAGTATCTTGCGGTAAGGAACAATTCCAATTGTTGCAATTGTGCTCTGGGAAGCTCTTCTTAAAAGAGTCATGCATGAGATCATGTTAGACCCAGTGAGGTAATCGTACCTATCTCATTGGTAAAGATAGAAGATGTGCACGTAATACAAACGGTAAACCTCGGATTAACCATTTTCGAGGAACCTGGGGTCACTTGTTAGAAAACCTCAGATTTACCATGTTGAGGAGATTTCAAGGGGATTGAGCTTGATACTCTGCCCTTGCGTGTGTATCGGATCATAGATTATTCCCCAGGTGCATTTGTCTCAGCTGGTGACCTTAGTGGCCATAATATTTAGGATTTTTCCCAAGGTGATGGTGGAGGGAAGGTCCCACTATACCTAGAGCAAACGTTGACTAGACTCACTTGGAATTTTCAGAGGGTTCACTTCACCTCAAGATGGTACAATGGAGGTACTTGCAACGTACTGTTTCATTAAGCAAGTTGTCAGGGTAACTGTTCCGACCGCTATTTTTTCACATTGATCTCTACAATGTTGTATTTCATCACCAACTAGTGATTTCACTATGAAAGCAAACTGTTTGTGTGTGATTTGACTCCTAGATTTTACAGTGCACATTCATTTTATTGCTTTTATTTTTAGAGACCTTAGGCGTGGATTGTGAATTTGAATTGTTAATACTTTAAAATTGTTAATAAATTCACTAAATTTGAATCTAATGGCAAGTGATTTGGAATTTACCAACCAAGGAACCCTTCTTAATGAGAATACTAGTACTTTTTCTTGCTTTGGAAATGTTGGTCCTCCTGATATGGCTACATTGTCATTACCTGGATTTACCATAGGTTTACCGGTATGCTTATTTTAAACTTCATTGGCCTAGAATACTCAAATTGTTCCACCTCAACCAGATGCTTCACCTCAATAGAGTTCACCATCTCCACATCACCAGCCTCATGTTGACTCTTTACCTTCTTCGCCCAACATGTCTTCCTCCCTTTCTTCTTCTTCGATTAGTAAAAGCCTTGATTCTAATAACTAGGTGGCTAAGAAGAAGAAGAAAGGGAAGAATAAGAAGAAGCAAGATAAGAAAGAAGTCAACCAACCAACCATGGTTGTAAGTGTTGGTAGTGTTGAGGAAACCTCCAACATGCATTGTAAGCCCAAATACCCTTGCAAAATTTGTAAGGGTGACCACTTCTTTATCAGTTTTCTTGGTATTCCTAAGGTGTTAAAAGTATGGTAAGAAAAATATCATCAACTTACCGTTGATCCATCAACTAGTGATAGTCAGGTTCCTAGGAAAAAATGTAAAGTTAGGTTTCCTTGTAGGTTATGCAAAAGGAGTCATGAAACTCACATTTTCTATCACATGGATGAAGCCACGAAATTGTTGGAAAACCTTACTGTTCCACAACAACAACTTCCAACTGGTTACTGTAAACTTTCTCCCAACCTACCATCAACTGACGGAGTGATTGATATAATTCCAAGTACAATCAATCCCACTCTCCCATTGAAGAGTGAAACTCATATCACTTAGGTTGATGATCCATTAGTTGATCAAGTGGTCGACTTGGTTTCACATCCATTCAATCCCGCTATCCCTATAGAGAGTGAAATTCATACCGCTTAGGTTCTTCTTGTTACATCGGATTCTTCTACGTCGGGGGGCATTTCACCTTTTTCTTTAGAACCCCCTCCAAGTTTTGAGGTCTTTTCCTTTGATTGGAATAGACTAACAGAACCTCGTCTTCCTTCCTCCATCCCTTTAAAAATCATTGTGAAGGCTTTTGGTAATAATGTACGTCGCACAAATGTAGATGAAGGTGCTTTTGTTAGTATTTTATCCTCAACTTCTTGGCAAGTTTTGGGTTCCCCTCAGCTTGTGCCTGTTACATAGAATCTGTCAGCTTTTAACAGAACCATTACTGAACCTTTAGGGATCCTTCCTAAGTCTCCTATTACCTTTGAAGGTTCAATTGTCTGTATTGATTTTATGGTAGTCCGACGCCCCTTGGATTTAACTTTGCTCCTTGAGTGAGACTATGTCCAGCAATGAAATCTATCGTATCGACACTCTTTCACGTGATTTATTTCCCTCACAATGGAAACATTGTGACTGTAGACAAACTTTCATTCGTTAGTATTGATTTGACTGCCAATAATTTGACAACCCTGAATTTCCCTTATACGAAGTGATATCTACCCCACAACGGGTTAATTATGTGGCAACTAGTGTAATGTTCCCAGTGTTTAGCGTCAAGCTAAAAGGAACATTATAGTCAACAGTGTTTTATTTAATTAAATAAAATGGGTAAGAAGGCCCCATAATCCTTGAGAAGGAAGAATAAAAACTCCTCATGTGAAAGGAGGAAGAATAAAGCAACGAATTGAGCACCACATGGTGTGAACAGGACTAGATCATGCTTTATCTAGACATTTTGACGAAGTCCACATGCACTGTCAAGATACAATGTATCTCCTTGATGGACTGCACAGTTTTAGAGGAGGATCACATGCATGAATTGGAAGGCACATGTGGATGGGACCCATGGTGGAGAGGATCACTTGCTATATAAGGAGACGAGGAGAGCCAGTGTTCTTCATGCTTGATTATTATTTTGCTTATTCTATTGAGACTTCACTCCTCTTGCTGTTTAGAAAGAGTGCAGTGTTGCATAGCACTAGGGTGTTCCCGGTCGGGAATCCTTACCTCATCCTCAGGGAAGGAGAGGTTCTAGAGCTTCATTTCCTCATTCCGTAATTTGGCCAAAGCTAGCTCCTTCAGTCACAGCGTTATTCCTGGAGCAGGATAATTTTGTGCTGTAGGGTCCAGCAACAGAGGATCTCTTGAGTTGTTCCTTGACTTGTTTTTTAGTGGAGGGCTCAATTATTCATTGGAGGATTAGTGAGGAGGACTCCTAGGCTAATTTTCATATCATTGGCATCAGGCCAACCATCTATCTTCCCTCACAGCGTAGTTTCCAACTTGATCTGCATTATTTTGGCTAGCAATTGCTAGGAGGGTTATTTGAGCTCATTAGGAGGAGTTGATTTATTAATCAAAATGATGGTTGTATTATATTCCATATATTAATATGTACATTTTTGTAGAGTTTCATGATTATGCTCATATATTGCTGTAAGCTCACTCTTTGAGCACTTTTTCAAGATACCGAGGAGAAGGAGATCGAAATAGCCCTCCTAGGGTTATTTCTTTGAGCTATACTTCTGGAAGTGTAATTTATGGTGTGTTAACTCAGGGATCTAAGTCCCCTTTCAGCTTATTTTTACACTTCCTTCCTTATACAACATCCTCATGGACCATAATGCATAAATTCCCAAAAAAGGAACATTACAGTGGTATCAAAGCAACAAAATTCCTCCCCCTTTTCCATCACTCCTACCTTGAGGAGGCCATTGAACAACAAGGATACTTCCACTTGCATCTCCTATTATCTCATGATGTATAATTTCATTTTACACACTTGGAGGGATACATGGAGGACAGATTCATTGCACATTTTGATGAGATATGGTGGGGTCTATTGATGAGGAGGCCACAAGAAGAGGAGGAGGAAATTTTTCTCTACTTGGAAGTTGCTTGAGTACAAGCAACATTTTGAAGGGGGAGGACTGTAATGTTCCCCATTTTTAGCCTCAAGCTAAAAGGAACATTATAGTTAGCTGTATTTTATTTAATTAAAATAAAATACTTCTAACTATAATGTTCCTTTTAGCTTGAGGCTAAAAACTGGGAACATTACAGTCCTCCCCCTTCAAAATGTTTCTTGTCCTCAAGAAACTGCAAGGTAGAGACAAATTTCCTCCTCCTCTTCTTCTGGCCTCCTCATCAAGAGACCCCACCATATCTCATCAAAATGTGCAATGAATCTGTCCTCCATGTATCCCTCCAAGTGTGTAAAACCAAAGTATACATCATGAGATAATAGGAGATGCAAGTGGAAGTCTCCTTGTTTTTCAATGGTCTCCTCAAGGTAGGAGTGATGGAAAGCATGGGAAGTCTTATCCCCAGTGAGTGACTCCTTCACCCATGCAATCATCCAAATGAAATGAGCCATCCTAGGTAGCTCATCAAAGTAGTTCTCAACCCCGGATCTATGCAACATGTTGGGGATGAATGGAGAGTTTAGATTTTTCCATCCAAATGGTTTCTCCCTCCATTTATGATAAGTGTGAGGGGGTTGATGATATTGGGCTGAAATTTCATGGCCCCCACAATTGGCCCAAGCCTCCCCACAAAGTGAATTAACCATGAAGTGCCCCCTCCAACAATGCACTCTTTCCCAATAGCTCCCCCTACATGAAGAGAGAAGCAGTGACATGGCAATCATGGTGTGCCCATTGTTTCTCCTGAAACATACAACATGTGAAAAGGGAAGAATCATACTCCCAATGGGAATCTTTAACTCCTAGCCCACTCTCCAAACAAAGCCTCCCATGAGTATACAAACATCGGTAACATATGGAAGCAAAATACAATGAAAATAGGTTGCCACATGGCAACCGGAGAGTGAATCATAGTTCCATTTGAGGAACCAGCGCAGTGCATTCCATGCCTGCCTCAACATAAAAGATAACAAGTTCTTTATTAGCCATTTGTTTGCTGCCACAAACATCTCGTAATTTGACAACATGTAAGTACAATTTGGTGCCAACGGTGCACACCAAGAAGTATGTGGCTTCCCCCACAAACCACCCTTAAGGTAGCCAAAATCAATGCTACAAGTAGTTGCAAGTACATCATACAAAATTTAAGAAGGGATGATCCTCCTTGATACAATATGATGCTCATATAAAGTAAATAAGTACAAAACATAATGTTAAATTATACCTTCTCTACCATGTACTTGAGACCTTGAGCTAAAATGGCTCATCTGAATGCTCTCCCTCACCTCCAATGAGTAGGGAAATGGTTGTGCCAACCTCTCAAAATTCATTGGGGCTATGCATCTATACATATGTTGATATAGATCATGCTGAATGCCCTCCCAAATGAACTCCTCTATCAAAGAAAAATATGCATCAAAGTGCATAGCTAGAAAGTCCTCATATGCTGCATGCAATAATGTCTCCTCGAGACTAGAGGCTCTAGTCAAGAAGATCCTACCATCGGTATAGATTACCATCTCATCTTCATGTGGTGAGGGATCTTCCTCTAATGATATAGCGTTGTGGGTTCTTCTATGCATCTTCTCTTCATCAATATGTGAGTATGCCTACTCTTCAATGAGACACCATGGATTTCGGTCTCCTTTTGGAAGGATGACCTTCATATTATCACAAATGGAAGAGTGCCCTTCATACAATGGGGGTCTTGCCTCTAGCAAGTCATTATTCCAGTTTTCTTCCCCTCTATAAATATGGAGTGGAGTTTGTTTCATGTCTCCTTCCAATGCATGCAAAGTGTTTGAAGATATGATGCATGATGATTCACATTGACTCCCATCAAATTTCTTCACCAAACCCTTAGTGAATTCATCATAGGCTTTTACATTTGCATGATAACATGAAACAAAAATTTTAAACCACCAATCATGGGCCATACCTTTGAGATACAGTGCTGCTAGAGTGATGGCACCCTGGGCTGCAACTTGGTGTAGCTGAAAATATGCATCAAGCTCCTCCACCCAAGCTGTGGTTTTACACCCTGTTGATCCCTCGAAAGTGGATAGAAAGAATATATATTTCTTTCTCCATTTGTAGCTACTGGATCTTGCTCCCCTGGGTCTACAAAACTCTTGAAATTCCAAGTGCACTTTGAATCTCCATGACCGAGATTCATACTTCCAAAGAAAATCACTCAAGGTCTCCTCCCTTGGTGACTCATCTTCCTCCATTCTCCCTGTAGTAGATATGGGAAATGTACTGCGCTGTTGATCTGCATGTGTGGCTGAATTTTCACACCAATGTGGTCACAACTAGGGTTTTCTTCATTCACAAACCCTTTCAGAAAATCTCTCCAATTTTCCCTTTCTATTTCCTCAAGATCTTCAATGATTCCTTCCATTGTCTGGAAAAGAAGAAGGGAAACCTCCTCTTCCGTCATTCCTCTTTCCTTGTTTTCTCTGTACATATCCTCTCCTAAATGAGGAGATTATCCTTCTAATGGATTTTGATCTTGGGCTACACAGGCTGAGCCAAGATTGATGCTCTGATACCACTGTAATATTCCTTTTTCGGGAATTTGTGCAATATGGTCCTCAAGGACACTTTATAAGGGAGGCAGTGTAAAAATAAGCTGAAAGGGGGCTTGGATCCCCTTTTTAAATCAATAAAAACTTCTCGTCTAGAAGTTGGGCCCAAAGAAATGACTCTAGTTGGGTTATTTAGATCTCCCCAAACTAGATCCCGTAAAGAATGCTCAAAGAGAGAGCTTACAGCAACACATGAACACAATCATAAAAATATGAAAATATGAATGCAACATAAGATGAAATATATTACAGCCATCATATGCATTAATGTATCAGCAAAAATATACAAAAATATCATGAGGAATAAACCCCTCATGCAATGGGAATCAACCTCCAAAGATTAACACATGAAATACAAGAGATGCAGCAACTGCATAAAATGTCGGAAAGCAGTGACAACCCTGTCTCTAGGAGTGTATTTTCTGATATAGATGTGCATACATGAAATACAACTGAAATTTACAATAAATTCCCAAGAATTGAATAATGGGCTCCAATACAAGATTTCTAGCCAATCTAGGAGAGATTGCTAGAAATGCCGGAAAATGTACAATGTGACAAATAACGTGTCACTACAACTGAACCAAAATAAGAATGAGGCTATGGCAGATCTGAAATACTCATGCCCTCCTCTAATAATGTTCTCAAGCAAAGGGACGATCCCTTTCACTCAAAAAAAATCCTCCTGATAAGCTCCAATGGCTCTCACAGCCACTGCCTACATAAATAATGCAATTTATGCTCTAGACTACACTGTGAGAGATGGTGAATGATTGGCCTGGTGCCAAAGATCTGAAATGAAGCCCAAGAGTCTCCTATACTTCTCCTCCAAATAATAAACAAGATCTCCACTGAAGAACAAGCCAAAGAATGACTCTATGAGTTCCTCCTATTGCTGCTCCCAGCAACACAATGTTTTATTCCCAAAAAATAACGTTGTAGCTGAAGGGATAAGCTTGGCCAAATTTCGAAATGAGGAAATGAAGCTCAAATCCTCTCCTTCCTTGAGGATGAGGTAGGGATTCCCGACCAGGAACACCCTTGGGTGTAAGAACACTACAACCCTGCTAAACAGCCTCGGGATGCAAGTCTTTGCAGACCCCACGAAAATAATAATCCAATGCATAATGAAAATGGGCTACCATCTCCTCCTTATAAAGAAAATGAACTCATCTCACCATGGGTCGCATTCACACTTTCCACCTAGCTCAAGCAAGTGGAGCCTCCACTAAAACTGCGCTGTCCAAGAAGGTGCAATGTATCTAGACAGTTTTAGTTGACTTAGTCAAAATGACTAGATCAAGCATGATCCAATCCTATTCGCACCATGTGGTGCTCAATTAAGCTGCAGTATTATTCCTCGTTTCACACAAGGAGTGCTATTTCTCCATCTAAAGGGGTTAAGGTGTCCCCTTACCCATTTTATTCAAAAAAATGAAAATATGCAAAATATAATGTTCCTTTTAGCTTGAGGCTAAAAATTGGGAACATTATAGTCCTCCCCTCCCACATGTTGCTTGTGCTCAAGAAACTGCATAGAGAGAACAAAATTCCTCCCCCTTTTATCTTGATACCACCAATTGTTGCTTTGATACCACTGTAATGTTCCCAAATCGGAACAGCTAGAAATCTGTGAGTGTGACAGTGTTATCATAGGGCTTTTCAAGTGGTGGTGTGGTCTCCTCTTCCTTTTTTCTTTCACAATCAAAGGTTTTGACCAACCCTTGGATGAACTTTGCAAAAGTTCTCTCCCTTTCATGGCTCAAGTGGCTGCTCCACTAATCATAGGCTTCACCCTTCAAGTGTAGCGCTGAGATTTCAATAGCTTCTTTCTCTACTACAGGATGTAAAAAGAAAAATTCCACCAACTCTTTCAACCTCTATTTGAAGATAATTCGATTTGAGCTTGCTTAGGCAACTCAAACTCTTGTGGCTATTTAGCTAGAGAGAGAGGAATCTCCTGTTTATGAATTCCTCCTCCTTCATTGAGGATCTCTTGAAGGAGTATGTTCTAAAATGCCTCACATCTAGGCTTGAGGCCAAGCATCCTCCATCAAGACATCGTTATTTCTGCAGCAGAATAATACTGTGTTATTGGGTGTTGCAGTGAGGGGTTTTCAACACCACTTCCAAATCTAGTTTTGCAGAAAAGGGAGCATTCATTTCTATGGAAGATTAGTGAGGAAGCATTTAGCTTTAGTTCCAGATCTTGGCATCAGTCCAAAGGACCTTCCAACATCAACTACGCAGTATACTTCAGAAACTGCATTACTGCAGCAGGGTTTCTACCCTAGTTTGGTGCTCATTTCCTTGAGGAAGGGCCATCCCTTCTTCTAGAAAGTTTGTACTTCAGCCTCTTCTATAATTTTGTATATTTCAGCTCATATATTCATAGTTTTAGTGATTCTTCATTTTTCAGATCCATATTCTGCAGATCTGATACTTGTACTTGTTCTTTCATGAAATCCCCTTGCCGGGTGATCTCTTTGATGTATAAAAGGAGTTGAATATCTATTTTATTCATTATATATTATAATAAACTTTAAATCTGATGTTTCAGACATATTGTGTCTAATTTCTTCAGAAATTATGCTATGCATGCTTCAGCCATTTTCTGTGTAATCAAAGTAATGGGAAATCAACATTTTTAAGCATATATGAGGACGGAGAAACTGTTTAAAATATCTAAAATGATTTGTTTGAGCTTAAATTAGGAGCATGGGTCCCTAATGACCTAATATAAAATAACCTCCCTCCATTTCACTTATTTTTACGCATATCTCTGAATATACTCATTTTAGGTCCAAAATCATCACTTTTCCCCACCTTTTTGCCCATAAAACGCCGTATAAGGTTGCTGCTACATATTTAAATGAAGGTTAAGAATTTTGAAATTTGTATCAGACATATTTTTGTAGCTCCACACTGGTAATAACTCATATTATTCCCAATCTGTAGTTGTTCCTGAAAAAGGGATATTACAGTGGTATCAAAGCTAGGAAATATGCATTGGGATATCAAAGATAGAAAAAGGGATATTAATTTGGTGGATAATGTTCCTATTAGCTTAAGATAATTTAGGAACATTACACTGGGACACTAATACTCCATTAGTTACCAGTATTTTATTTAATTAAATAAAATGGGTAAGAAGGCCCCATAATCCTTGAGAAGGAAGGATAAACACTCCTCATGTGAAAGGAGGAAGAATAAAGCAACTAATTGAGCACCACATGGTGTGAACAGGACCGGATCATGCTTTATCTAGACATTTTGACCAAGTGCACATGCACTTTCTAGATACAATGTATCTCCTTGATGGACTGCTCAGTTTTAGAGGAGGATCACATGCATGAGTTGGAAGGCACATGTGGATGGGACCCATGGTGGAGAGGATCACTTGCTACATAAGGAGACGAGGAGAGCCATTTTTCTTCATGCTTGATTATTATTTTGCTTAGTCTGTTGAGACTTCGCTCCTCTTACTGTTTAACAAGAGTGCAGTGCTGTATAACACTAGGGTGTTCCCTGTCGGGAATCCCTACCTCATTTCTCATGGAAGGAGAGGTTCTAGAGCTTCATTTCCTCATTCCGAAATTTGGCCAAAGCTAGCTCCTTCAGTCACAGCGTTATTCCTGGAGCAGGATAATTTTGTGTTGCAGGGTCTAGCAACATAGGATCTCTTGAGTTGTTCCTTGACTTGTTTTTCAATAGAGGGCTCAGCTATTCATTGGAGGATCAGTGAGGATGACTCTCGGGATTATTTTCATATCATTGGCATCAGACCAACCATCCAGCTTCCCTCACAGTGCAGTTTCTAGCTTGATCTGCATTATTTTGGCTAGCAGTTGTTGGAAGGGTTATTTGAGCTCATCAGGAGGAGTTGTTTATGAGTAAAAGGATCAGCCTTATGCTTAGATACACTATCAGAGGAGGGCATCACTATTTATGATCTACTTTAGCCTCATTCCATATTTTTATTTAGTTGCAGTCATAGATCATATTGTCACATTGTACATTTTCTAGCATTTCTAGCAATCTCTTCTATATTGGCTAGAAATCTTGTATTGGAGCCCATTATTCTATTCTTCGGAATTTCTTGTATAGTTCAGCCATATTTCATGTTTATGCATCTATAGCAGCAACTACTCTAACATAGTCAGCGCTGTCACTGCTCTCCTGCATTTTGTGCAACTGCAGCAACTCATGTATTTCATAGTTTGATCATTGAAGATTCATTCCTGTAGCTTGAGTGGCTTGTCCCTCAACATATTTCTGTATATTGTAGTTGATTTATTAATAAATTTATGTTTTTATTATATTCCATATATTGATATGTACAGTTATGCAGATTTTCATGATTATTATCATATGTTGCTGTAAGCTCACTCTTTGAGCACTTTTTCAAGATACCGAGGAGAGGGAGATCTGAATAACCCTCCTAGGGTTATTTCTTTGAGCTATACTTCTGGAAGTGTAATGTATGGTGTCTTAACTGAGGGATCTAAGTCCCCTTTCAGCTTATTTTTACA
This sequence comes from Pinus albicaulis, assembly GCA_034641835.2. NCBI lineage: Eukaryota > Viridiplantae > Streptophyta > Pinopsida > Pinales > Pinaceae > Pinus > Pinus albicaulis. The sequence continues at coordinate 70,992,130 of CM076582.1, read as the reverse complement.
CTTCCTTCCTTATACAACGTCCTCATCGACATAATGCAAAAATTCCCGAAAAAGGAACATTACAACCAGTCCCATGTTTTCAGTTACCGATGTAAGAAATCCTCTCACTATTTGCTTGACTTCCTTTGACTTAGATCAAGTAATTATATGGAAAACCCTATGTGATTATCTTAATGCAATGTTCTTATCCCTATTGAGTCCCTTGACATGTGTTCCTTCTAGAGAATTTTTCTTCCATCTGATGAAGACCTCTTGGAAGCCATGATCGAGGAGTGTCCCTTGAGATGTGTTACATCCAGTTGGAAGCCATGACAAGGTTTAATGAGGATAGTTCTTTTATTGTGTCAACCTTGTTAAAAAATGAAACAAGCCCTTATATGGATAGTTCTTTTATTGTGTCAACCTCGTTAAAAAATGAAACAAACCCTTATGAGGACAGTTCTTTTACTGTGTCAACCTCGTTAAAAAATGAAATAGGCCCTTATGAGGATAGTTCTTTTACTGTGTCAACCTCATTAAAAGTGAAACAGACCCTTATGAGGATAGTTCTTTTCCTGTGCCAACCTCGTTAAAAATGAAATAGGTCACCATGAGGATAGTTCTTTTACTATGCCAACCTCATTAAAAAATGAAACAGGCCACCTTAAGGATAGTTCCTTTTACTGTGTAAAACTCATTAAAAAATTTATCAGACAACGTGCATAGTTCTTTTCTTGTGGCAAGCTCATTAAAAAATGAAACATTAAAAAATGAAACAAATCCTCTCCTACTTGAGTCGAGTCTTTGATTAGATCTCGTCAGTGTCAAGACGAGTCTTTCATATGATCTCATAAATGAAATTTCATTCCATCCACCTATCAGTAACCATTAGTCCACTTAGATGAATGAAATTAAGCTTGGGGGCATATTCTCTTGCAGGTTACACTTGGGGGGCATTGAAACTTATCTCAAGCATAGTTTTCCTATGTTTCAAGCTCATGTAAAAATGAAACCACTCTCAAGCATAATTTTTCCTATGTTTCAAGCTTGTATAAAAATGAAACCAATCTTGAGTCCATTTCGGTTGTTGTTTTCAAGACTCATTAAACTCATGAAAATCCCGATATTATTTTGCTATCTTTCATTCCCAGAGAACACATGAAAATGTTGAGTTCTTTCTGTATTTTCCTACTCATAAATTAAATTTAAATTCGGCCATATGAGTACACTTTTTATCACTTTTTTGAACTCATTAAAACTTATGAAAAATCGAAACCATGGAGTTCTCTTTTAAGCCCATTTTAGACTCTTTCAACATGAAAATATTACCGAGTACTTGACTATTAAAACTTGTTAAAGTAAATGAACAGTCGTCCTTTCAGTATAAGTTTACCCTTTTTCCAGACTGAAATGGACTAATTACGAAAAAGGTATACATTGACTAATCATGGTCAATAGAGTTCTCTACTATATTATTTTATCCTTTTTCGGGCTTGAGAGACTAAATTTACGAAAAAGATCAACCACGAAGTTTACTTAAGTTTTTCTTCTGACTCCCTAAAACTGAAAAAAAACCGAGTTTCTCCTATACTAGACTCGTTAAAATTTAATAGTAAAGGACCTGTCGATTAGAAACAGGACCGAACCACTCCTTCTTAGGGTTCGATTTTAATACTAATATGGACTCATCTGAAAGATGAGCTTACACAAACAATAAAATGTTATCCTCCTCAAGCTTGTCAAAAATAAAGAGATACTTGCCTGTAATGGTGGGGGGAAAAGAGAGAAAAGGAATCCAGTTGTCTTCCTTGTCTAAAAAGTAATATACCACTCTTGAACACGACACTTCGTCAGACTTGTACCTGGGTTGGGAAATCCTTTGTCTAACAGCTAATCAAACCACATTTAAAGTCTTCAACCGGTTTTTGGGTATTAGCTTTAGGTCAATTGTTACCAAACCATATGCAGTGTCGTTATGTGTTCAAGAGATAGTTCAAATAAACCATTCATTGCAAACATTTGTCTCCATTCGTGTTGACCATCCCTGAGTCAGTCCTTGCAAATATTTCTTCAAAAATTGATCTAATGGTTTCGTTTCATGGGTTTTCCTACAACAGGTCACTTTCTATCGACGAAAACTCATCATCTAGAAAGTTGATCTAGAATCCTATTAGTACCTTGATATCTACATGCCTTAATGGTAGGTTTCTCGCCTTCGACCACAGGTTGCATCATTGACCTTCGATCAAATTATTCTATGAAGTGTTCGAATTTAAATCATTCATTCACACATCATAGATTTTACTAATTACTTTGAGAAGCATTGTCATTATTGGTGGTTTCTCTCATACTTGTTAACAATTCACATCATTGACTGGTAATCAAGTGGTTTCTACCATGTTCGACTTCGACACAATCAATCGAATGGATAGAATTGTACTAGTTCGGGAAGCAGAAATAAATACCCTGGATCTATTTTTCACCATCCAGGCTGCGAGGAGTTTTATTTTATTATTCATGATATAGTATACCACTTATGGCAGATGGTTGCACCCATACTTTTGATGTAATATTAAAATCATATTTTTACCAGAACATTTAGTTAGTTTTGATCTGAGTATTGGAATTCCTACCCAACAATGATATATATATATATATATATATATATATATATATATATATATATATGCTTGCATTGAATATTTTTACAAGTTTTCAACTGGTGTGTCCACAATCCAATCCTCGGAATGATAAAGCACTTCACTCTTCAGAACAACCTCAGACTTCGCACTTTAGGGGGCAATCTGTTACACATTATTTTATCCCCATGAGATTTGACTATCCATATAGGTCTATCACTACCTATATTGTGCTCCCATAGAAGTAAAAAAGGGCCTAATGTTCCCAAACCAAGTCTTGGAATTGGAGAAAAGTTCATTAAAACCCTTAAAATTATAACTCCACACTTTTTCTAGCCTTTTCCTATAGGTCCATGGATACTTGGTCTATAGCATGTGGTAGCTCCCACACATTCTGCTATTAAAACCTACGGACCCATGTAAAATTCAAATAAAGGAAAAGGTAAGTTCTAGAAGCCCAGCTAGTCAAATATTCTCCCAACTAGAAGCTTATAATGGTGTGATTAGTTCGATATGTATCCCTCTACTCATGGAACTCTATCCCTCCACTCATGGAGCTTATCCCTTGGTATATGGAGCTCAAATCCCTTCATGAGAGGAATTCATCCCCCTCTTCACGGAACTGAAACTACCTCCATTTCCCCATAATTTAAGCTCAAGTTTCAGATTGAAGGGTAGCTTGTATATTCATTAGGGGATTTTTTAGCTCTAAAATGGGCCTCCTAAGGAAAATGTACAATCAAAATTCACTTTATGAGAACCAATCTATAATATCCCAAAATGGGGACTACTCAGCAAGCATGCACTAAAAATGGATTTCCAAAAATATATGATATAAAATAACAAAAATAACCCTTGGATCCTATATACCAGTCAATATACAACCTAAATCCAAGAATAGAGCTGAAAAAAATCAAACTAGGTGGGTTAAATAGATCTCCCGCACCTAGGATTGCTAAAAAGAGCTAAAACCCCAAACACTACAACACATGACTTTTTGCATTAAAGTGATTGCGCAGTATAATGAGGGTATGTACACATAATATGGAAGAGACAAATAGATCTAATATTATATTAAAAAATATGCTCAAAAAAATGAGATCTAGTCTCCTTTATACAAAAACTAGAGAACCCGGGAAGGGGTTCTAGGAATACACCCTGAATACAAATGGTGATCTTTAGCAATATGAATGAATAATCACTGCAAACTGAAGCACAGGATTATATAAATCTGTAATAATGTATATCTAATGCAAATCTAAACAAGGGTTTCCTCCATGGAATAATCCACCCTCCAATCACAAGAACACTCCCCGAAAGAGCCACAAAAGATACTCCTGAAACTACCCTCCAGAAATAACGCAATTCCCGAGTGGAATAATGTTGTAGCTGATGAAAATGTGATGGATTTCTGCCAAATATCTGATATCATCCCAAGGATGCTCCAAATTGATTCTCCAATGAAAGGAAACTTCCCTCCTGTGCAAAACCAACTCAGAAAATGGGTTTCTCAACCCTCCCCTGCAACACCCTGCAACTCAACTCAACCTCCTATAGAAACTATGCTGAAAATGTAGACTGAAGCTTGGAACCAATGCCAGATGTGAGGAATGATGGATCAGGTCTCTCCCAGGAGCTACTCAAAGGGAAGAGAAGGAATTCTTAAGCAGGAATACCTTAGTGTAAACAGCACCGGCAATCTTAGCTAAACAACTAAAGAAAGAAAAGTCTGAGAAGACATCAAATACAATTCATAAGCTAACCTCCAAATGGTTGTCATCCTCTTCCTTATAACTAAGTGAGCCTTCTCACCTTGGGTCCCACTCAATATGGTTTCCACCATCACACAAACAATCTCCCTCCAAAACTGTGTTGTGCCTTTATTAGAGCCACTCCTCTAAACTACGCTATTTGATTTGGTCAAGGTTGACCTCTTCAACTTGCTTCACCCCTTTTGACACCTAAGGGTCTTCAATCTAGCTCACATATAGCTATTTAGGATGAACCACATTCACATTGAGCTCTTTTATTTGCTGATCCACTCCTCCTACATTTATGATGTTGACTTGGTCAAACTTGGCCTTGTCCACATGCAAAATGTCCCTGTTCACACATGAGAGTGTAAAATCCAGCTGGCATTAGGATCCCTTTACACACTATGAGGGGTTCTATCCTTATTTCTGAAATGCATGGGCCTCCTTACCCTTTTATTCATCTCCTAAGTGACATTAGAAAAATTTAATATTCCAATTTGCTGCATGCAAATTTTGGAATATTACACAATCACATTTTAGGGGATGACATATCCCTAATGGTTGAGGTGACATTGCTTGAGTTAAAAGCACTTACTTGTCAGATTCTCAATGGTGGATAAAAACTCATGGTTAACCATGGTAGTCCTCTAAGTACTTTTAAAGTCAAAGTAAAATACACATTACAAATGTCATTTCATATTTCTTGAAAGAAACAATGCATATCCCTATACATTTATTATATTATATTATATTATATTATATTATATTATATTATATGATTTTTATATAGTATATTAATTACATGTTATTATACAATTTAAATAATATAAATTTTAATTAATACCATATAATATAATTTATAATTTATAATTTATAATTTATAAATTTATATTTATATTTTATTTCAAATTATTTAAGTACAAAGGACAAATGCATTAGTTTTTCAATGATAATTACTTTTTCTTGAAAATCTCATTCTTATTTATAGTCACATAATTTTTTTTATTAATTCTATTTTGGTACAACTTTTGAATTGAATTTAACTATGGTTACATAGATTGTGGTGCAAAACGTTAATTGAAAATTCATAAATATTATTTTATTGGTTTAGCTATTATTTTATTATTTCCTTAGGAGGCCCATTTTAGGCCTCAAAATTCCCCTAATGGTAGACATACATGTTAATTGTTGAAGAAATTCCCAAGAGTGCAAACTCTCTACACTAGTTGTTGTTGGCATGAGAATGATCACACCCTTATGTCCATAACTCTATGCTGTTATTCATAGAGGAAGGCTTGTCAAACTGAAGGAGGAACAATTTTTTAGGACCCCGGGAGAAACTTGTACGACATCAAGGCATCAGGGTCTAAAGTTACTATTTTACTTCAAGATAATACATATGGATCTCTTTTTCTCATTGAGTTTTTCTTGTGCTTGTTGAATAACATCAATACTTAGATTCCTTGATCACTAAGTTGGATTAGCTTTTCTTAATTATTATAGATTGTAGATGCTTTGAATATTTTGTCAATCTTTGATTGCAGGTTCAACTTATTGGAGAAGCCTCTTTGGAGCGACTGGATAAAATACTGCATCGAACATTGGATTTCAAGGTAGGGGCATGTCCTCTTTCTTTGTTTATAATAATTTTGAATTGCAAATAATATAGAGAAAATTATTTACAAATGGATGTTTGTTTTTAGCTATTCGTAGAACACTAGGGAGATTGCTCTTGTCCACAAGAGGGATTAATCCGCATAACATATACGAACAAGTTTTGGAGTTTCTGAGGTATGTTACTTATCTTAAGGATGAGAAGACAAAGCTCCAAATGTTCATCAATGGATTTCCTTTAGCATTTAAAGATCATATTGAGTATGATGAGCCTCAGTCATTAGATGAATTCATCGGGAAGTTGAAGCATTTTTATAAGCAGTAAAAGTGTGCTAAGAAGTGATGAAGGCCGTAGGAGGTGAGTGACAAGGATAATATAGCACCGTACAAGAATTTCATTGCATTTTCCAGAGGACATGTATTTTATCTTGAGGAGAAGAATAAGGTCAATGATAGATATCCTATGAGGTTTTGGACTTTTGGTGGAGAGCATCGCAGGAGTGAGTTCTCATCACATCAGGGTGTCAAGCCTTGGATTTACAGTGCTCAAAAGGTGTAGACAATTGGATATGTTGGGCATATTATTCCTAATATTTATGCAGTGATGGATAGTAAGTAGGTTGATCATCAAATATCCATTATCGAGATGGAAGGTAAGCTTCATGATCAAGTTGTTCCCATTTTGATTGACCTTGGAACTAATTATATTTATATCAGTCCTGAACTGGTGGATAAGTGTTGCTTGAATAGAGAAGTGCATGCAAAATATTGGTTGGTGTAGTTGGCTACATGAACCAAGAGAAGAGTTCATCATTGGGTGAGATCTTGTGAAATTTAGCTTAATTGTATGAATGCATCAACACACCTAAATTTCCTTCCTTTGGGTTCATATAGTATGATTTTGGGCATGTATTGGTTTTTAATTTGCCAGACCAAGGTATAATTCTATGATAAGGGTATTGAGTGTATGAATGATTATAGGGAAAGAAGAATCCTATATCAGTGATAATGGTTACAACTATGCAGGAAAAACGAAGTTTCCAAAAGAGATGTGTATCGTTTACATAATTCTAGGGATAGAGGGAAGGATGTTGAGGATGATGAAATCCTAAAGAGGTATCTTGTATCCATATTTTCCTCCTCGTAGAGAGGTGGATTTATCTATTGAGTTTATGTCGGGAGCAACACCAACATCTAAGGCATTGTACGTGATCAACACCCTAGAGTTGGCGGAAATGAAGTTTCAACTTAAGGAAATGCTTGATAAGGGATACATATGACCAAGTGTGTTTCATTGGGATTCACTAGTATTTTTTTTAAAGAAGAAGAATGGTACTCTTAGATTGTGCATTGAGTACAAACAGTTGAACAAGGTGACTATACAAAACATGTATCCATTTTACTGGATTGATGACTTGTTTGATAAGCTTAAGAGAGCAGTCATGTTTTCAAATATTGATTTGATATCGGGATATCATCAGGTGCGCATCAAAGAATAAGACATATACTAGACTAACTTCCATACATGGTATGGAAATTATGAGTTTGTGGTGTTTCCTTTTGGTATTATCAAGCTCCAACCACTTCCATGTGTTTGAATAACATTATGTTGCATCCTTACCTGGACAATTTTGTGATAGTTTTTATTGATGATATATTGGTATACTCCAATAATGAGGAATAGCATGCAGCGCACCTAGCAATAGTGTTGAGATTATTGAGAGAGCATCAATTGTATGCCAAGCTCAACAAGTGTATTTTCTTTCAGTCTCAGATTCATTACTTAGGATATCTTGTTTCCAAGGAGGGGATATCATTGAACCTAGAAAATATTAAAGATATCATGGAGTGGCGAACTCATAGGAATGTAGATGAGGTCAAATAATTCATGGGACAAGCTAGTTATTACACACAATTCATCATTAAATTCTCACAGATTGACTATTCTATTACATCCTTGTAGAGAAAAGGGAAGAAGTTTGAATGGACTGAGGAGTGTGCAACTAGTTTTGAGCAACTGAAGAATTTGATTACAAATTCTCTGGTTTTTGAAGATTGCAGATCTTGATAAGGAGTTTGTGGTTTCTAGAGATACTTGCAAGGAAGGACTTAGTGGAGTTCTAATGCAAGAAGGGAAGGTGGTATTCTATGAGTCAAGGAAGTTGAATGAGCACGATTAGAACTATGTGACACATGATATTGAGTTGGAAGATATTATTCATGCATTGAATATGTGGATACATTATCTTCTTTCCAGGAGGTTTGTTCTGATGAGTGATCATAGTGGTTTGAGTTACTTTTTTGACCAACCCAATCCAAATACTTGACAAGCTATATGGTTGGCTACCCTTTGTGAGTTTGACTTTGAGATTAGATACATCAAGGGCAAGGAGAAAAGGGTTGCTTATGCTCTTAATAGGATAGTGTAGGTGAATCACATTTCAGTTGTGAGCTCTTATTCGACAGATTTACAGGAGTGAATATTACATGCACGGAAACATGATGAGAGGTATCAGCAAATGGAGTAGAGATTGCAGCAACATGGTTAAGGTGATTGGGATGAGGAATATGACCTCACGATAGATGTATTGGGGAGATTTAGTAATATGATTTATGTGCCAGATAACAGTGAGCTAAAGAAGCTTATATTGAGGGAGTTTCAGGTCAATTCGCATTCAGGCCACCTGGGATACCATAAGAATTTTACAAATTTTAAGAAGTTCTATCATTGGTTGAAATTGAAGAAAGAGGTGGTTGTGTTTGTTGCAAGATGCTTAGATTTTCAATAGGTGAAAGTTGAGTCTAAACATCTAGCTAGTTTGTTGCAGCCTATTTTGATTCTAGAGTGGAAATGGGGGTTTATTTCCATGGAATGCTTTACATTTTTGTCGAGGACATTGAAGCAGCATGATTCCATCATTTTTTTGGTTTAAAGGTTGAGCAAGGTAGCTCACTTCATTGTGTTAAAGTCTAAAAATATAGCTAGTGAGGTAGTTCAGCTCTTCATCAAGGAGATAGTGAGATTGCATGGTGTTCCTAAGAAGATTATATCAGAGAGAGATGCCAAGTTCAATTTCAGGTTTTGGAAGGCGTTATTTGCAATCTTGGGGACAGAGTTAGCTTTCAACAAAGCTTATCGTCTGGAAATAGATGGACAAACATAAATGGTTAACAATATTCTTGAGGATATATTGTGGATGTATTCCATGCATCAACAGAGAAAATGGGAGGAGTATCTTCTACTGGTAGAGTTTACATATATAATGGGTATTAGTTTTCCTTGAAGGTGAGTACATTTGAGGCTCCTTATGGGCGGAGTTTCAATACTCCTATCAGCCGGTATGATCCAGTGAACATGGTGTTGATTGGACCAGATATAATGACTAATATCGAGCAAGAGATGCAGGTTATTAAGAGGAATTTGAAGGCAACACAAGATAGGTAGAAGAGTTATGCAGATCAACATGGACCATTCAAGGAGTTTCAAGTTGGGGAGCATGTGTACTTGTGCATCATTCCCAAGAGGATTTCCTTGAGAATTAGATCATGTGCCAATATATCACCTCGGTATTGTGGGGCTTTTGAGATCCTTGAGAGGATTTACCAGTGGCCTATAGACTTGCAGTTCCACCAACAATGAAATTCCATGATTTTTTCCATGTTTTGTTTCTTGAGAGATATGTCCAGAATGTTGATAATGTGATTGGTTGATCTATATTGCAGGTGGAACCAGTGGGAGAGATCTAGCCAGAATCTCAATGCAAATTGCAACGGAAATAACTCATGATCTAGAACCAAGAAATATAGCAATTTAAAGGGTAGTGGAAGCACTTTGGGCCTAATGAAGCTATATGGGAAATGAATGATCAGATGCAGGATTTGTATCCTTTTTTATTTGTTGGTTGGGTAGATTTTTTTGGTTTATGTTTTTTGGTTTATATTTATATATGCATTTGTGTATTGTAAATGCTTCAATGAGCTATGTTATAAAGCTCCAATAAGCAGTATTTTTCAAATACTGCATTGATTTATTTTATAAAGTTCCAATAAGAAGTATGGTGTTCATGGTTTTAGCAATTTTGTATGATGTAAATGTTGCATTGATTTATGTTATAAAGCTCCATGGGAAACATGTTCTTCTAGTTATAAGCATCATTGATCACCGATCATAGTGTTCCCCTAAGGGGGAGTGGTTTGTAACAACCCCTGGTTTATTTTCCATGTAAATAAAAATAATACCAAGGTCATGGGAAATGTCTTCGAAGTTGACTGTTGGGAAAACATAATAGTCAGAATCACTTTTGATTTAATAATGGTTATGTAAATTGGCAAAGGAAAAGAGGCAATAATTGGATTTTAATTATAAAAATAGGAGAAAAGGGAGATGAAGAGACAAATTTGCATGCAATGGAAATTAAAGGAAAAGTGAAGGTAACTGAAAAAAAATGAAGATCAATGATAAAAAGGCATCAGAGAATCAGTTCACAACTTTGGCCATATTAGTTTTTTCTCTCTCCTTTCACTCTCATTATATCATATTATTGCACATTTAGAGCATTCTTGGAGCACTCTATCATTCATTTGGATTTGGAGAACGAAAACAAGGAGACAAATAGAGCATTAGTTATAACATGCTTACTTTGGAAGCACAAGGAGACAGTAAGAGCAGTAGTTAGAACATGCTTACTTTGGAAGCGCAAGGAGACAGTTGGACCAGTAGCTACAACAGACTTACTTTTGTAGGTAACATGTTGCATGTGCAATCTCTTTGATAGTTTCTGGATGCATGATATATGGATGTGGTTACTTAGTTATGTGTTGTAATTGGAATGGAGATTTTTTTGCATTGGCAGTGGTTTTAACCTTGCATTGCCATTTCCTGGATAGAAATGGTGGTATTTATGATTGGTTCTTAGGTTTCCTATGGCTGTGGGTTGGAAAAAATTCTCTAAAGCCCTAAAAAAACTTGGGTTCCTTGGAGGTTGTGTGTTTAGTTACCAGCTCCTAAAGACTATGGTTTGGGACAAACACTCTGGAGCCCTAAAACAGCTTGGGTTCCCTATAGGTTGTGGGTTGAGTTAATAAGTTCCTAAAGGCCTGGACAGGTTGGATAGAGACCAATCTGGTTGATGTTAGTGATTTATGTACCATATAGGTGAGATCACTATGGTTAGGGTTGAGGTGGTTCGGCCTCTGGAAGCTCTGTTTTTCTTTTTTTTGGTTTAACCCTTATGATCCCACATTCATGCTTGGAATATGCTGTAGGGGTGATTGGTTGAAAGAGATATTTGGTTCATTGATGCAATTTAAGGCAAGAAAGGCCAAGGTCGTGGGCCCATAACCCACATAAATTTATTTAATTAACCCCGGGTTTGGTTACCATCACTTGTTCCACACAGTATAGTACCATGATGAGTTACTCTTAAGGAAGATTCTCCCGTATTCCATCATATGAAATTGGAAATTATCTATGTAGCTAGAAAATTATTTCAACGGTTAGTGCATAATGTCATAAACATATTTGAAATACCTAAAAACAGTTCAACACTTTCTATTATTTTTCAAAAATTTCATAAGAGTTGAGATTTGTGAAAATGTGTCAATTTAGGAACCATTTTTCTTCCTTTTCATTTGAAACACACATGCACAAAATAGTCATGGCACCACTATCCTTGATTGAACCATATAAGGCCTCACCAACTTGATAGCTTCTTTAAAAAGAGATCTTAAATTTCTAATTTTGTGCATTATTCAAATACTAAAGAAAACACACAATTCAAAAAAAAATCTCATATGCTTACTTATTCCACAATTTTTTTCTTCTCACAACAATGTCCAAGTAACATTACCCCACAATTCTTGTTGAACTCTTAGTGAAGTTTACCCAAGTTTCATGCTAGAGCTTTATTATACTTAAAATTTGCCTCTACATTCTTGTTGAATCAATAGTGATATTTAGGGCAAGTTTATCCGAAGATTCAGGTGAACCCCTTTTTACAGTAAGTTTACCTTAGGATTCATGTCAAAACCTTTAAAAGTTCACTCCAATATTCTTGTGAAAGGCTAAGTAGAACCATTAATTAAATTTCTCTTTTTATAAAAAGAGTAGATGTTACTCAAAATGTGTCTTCCTGTTATTTGGGAATTGTTCCATAGAATTTCCTTGTTTACTATAATTTCTCAACAAAATTACCACAAGATTTATGTTGGACCCTTAACAATGTTTTCTTTTTATTCAAATTTTATTATAAATCCCTTATTGCATTTGAAGTTTATCTTAAAATTCAGGATAAACATTACTCAAATTTAACCTATCTTTCATATTATTAAACCTTTTATATAGATGAAATTTAACCCAAGATTTATATCAAATCCTTACTTTACTTGAAATTTACACCAAATTTTAGCTTACCTTCTTTAATTCATTCCAAGTTTCTTAATTTTAAAGTCTATACTATGATTTAAATCATGCTTGCTCTTAATTTTTTCCTAAAATTTTATCATTAAATATTATCTAAAGTATCATATCAAATCTTTACTTTGACAAATTTCATATAATAGTTATTCATATTAAATCTTTTGGTTTTAATTTTTAACTCAAGCTTATTTTAATTTATCTTAAATGTTTGTTCTTAAAATTATGCCAAAGTTTTATTACAAACTTAATTAATTATAGCAATAGGCATGTCTATATCAGAAAAGGAGTGCAAGGTTTTAAAGTTGTTTTTATAAATACTACAAAATTTTATTAAAAAAAATCTCATTATTTAATTAAAAGTAATAGGTAAATTTATTAAACTATTTGCATTTTACAAATAAGGATTTGAGATTATTTGTGTTATTAAAAAGTTTTGAAGACATATAACTTATTTCCAAATCCAAAATTTAAATTCTTATCAATTTTATTATCATAATTATTTTTCTTATTTGCATTATTATATAAGTCATTTAACTTATATCACTGCACAGTAACAGTGTTTGAATCCATTTCCACCATCAAAAACATGATTCAAACACTGCTATTACAAGATTTCTTAAAAAATAATTGTCCCGATCCTGACCATTTTTAACCATCCAAACAATTCCCCATCTCTGTAAATTAATCTGAGAACTTCATTACATTTAAATTTTAAAATTCCAAAATTAAACATAAACTTGACCAGAAAAACATTTTCAAATTCAATGTTGAGATTGAACGTCAAGTTGGACCAATAAACTATATTTCAAATTCCCACGTTCGTTTTGGTGAAACGAACTTCATATTAAAACCGTCAGGGAATAATCACATACATAAAATACAACCACAGCAACGCAGACAAAATTAAAGGAAACTTGTTAATGTGAAATGAAATTTGAGAAATATTATAAAAGACACTGCAATTTTATGAATACGTCACGTTCGATATGGAAAACGTGAAGTGCATAAGTTAGCAGTTGTAATCATTTTCAAAGATACTGATATTCCACTGCCTTTTGTCCTTTAAGAAACTGGATAATCATTTTCAAAACGTATTCATTCTCTTTCATCATCGCAGGTGCTGGTATGACACGCGCATGAGGAAATATAAATACAATAAGATTTATCTGTTCTTTCTAAATCACTCATGTTTTTTCTAAATCACTCGTCTCCATTGGGAGTCTTATTTTTTGGTCTATTGGCCATTTAATGTGGTTGGGCATATACTCCTCATAATTAGATTTAAATAATTTAAATTGGAGTAGTCTAACTAGATTGCTTTTTCACTTTAAAAATTATGGAAATTCTGGTAAAAAAATATGGCAGGGATTTTTTAAATCCACGTTATAATTATCAAACTTCAATATTTTGGGTGCCTTATAGGTAGATTTCTTAATTTTTTTCTTAAATTTTAGAGAACTTCATTTAAATCTAATGGTGGGCAGTTTTGCCCACCTCCATAGCGAGCCTTATTTTCTGGTCTATTGGCCATTAAATGCCGTTGGACATATACTGCCCACAATTGGATTTAAACGAATTTAAATCTAATGGTGGGCAGTATATGCCCAACAACATTTAATGGCCAATAGACCAGGAAATAAGTTTTGCCCACCTCCAAGGGGAGCTTTATTTTCTGGTCTATTGGCCATTAAATGCTGTTGGGCAAACATATACTGCTCACAGTTGGATTTAATGGTGGGGAGTTTATGCCCAGCCGCATTTAATGGCCAATAGATCAGGAAATAAGTTTTGCCCACCTTCATGGAGAGCCTTATTTTCTGGTCTATTGCCCATTAAATGCGGTTGGGCACCCACAGTTGGATTTAAACGAATTTAAATCTAATGGTGGGCAGTATATGTCGAGCCACATTTAATAGCCAATAGACTAGGAAATAAGTTTTATCGAGTCAAACAATCATGTGTGTGTGTATATATGGTGACTTAATTTTTAAAATCATGGAAAATTTGCAAATTCACTCAATTTTTAAAATCATGGAAAATTTACAAATTCACTAAAATCTGTAATTGAAGAAAAAAAAAAGTAGCAGTTGATGAATACTTTCTATAGATTAAATCAAGCTTTAAAATATGATACCAAAATATTTATAAGTATATTGAATTAAGAGGTTTTAAGAGAAATGACTAACTTGTATATCAGAAAAAAGTTGAAAAATCATCATTATAGTTATATAGGTGAACAAAGACTTCAATATGATATGCAACTATTTAAATGTATATTAAATTAAAAGGATTTAAGAAAATATGATTAATTTATATTAAAAAAATAAAAAATTGAAAATTTATAGTTAGTGTTATACATGTTGATGACTCAGTCGCTACAAGTAGTAGTGATGATTTGATGATTTGATTCGGGGAAAGAAATATAGTTTTTGCAAAACATTTGATATAATTGACTTGATGTTATTACATTATTCTTTGGTTATTAAAGTTTTACAACAATCAAACATGATTTTCATGTCAAACAATGCATACTTTAGAATTCTTAGAAAATTTCAAAATGGAAAATTGTAATCCCAACAAAACACCAATGGAGATAAACTTAAACCTTTTAAGATATGGTAAATCTGAAGTATTTAATAAATTGCTTGGTAATTTACTTGTAACAAAAGGGATTTATCTTACCACAAATAGATTAAAGATAACTTTTACAATTGGAATGTTATCAACACTTTTAAAATATCTTAGGAAAACACATTACAATGCAGAAAGAGAGTACTTAAGTATATAAAAGTTACATCATAGTTTGGTATTGTATTAGATAATAATGATAATTTCATGTTGTAAGGTTTTTTAGATGCATGTTAAGTTAGTGATATATATGAAAGAAAATATACAATAAGATATGTTTTTAGCATTGGTAGTGAAATGATTTCACTGGCAAATAAAAATCAACCTTAGATAGTGCTTGAAACTATAGAAGAAGAATACAAACAAATTGTTGGAGCAAATTTGTTATACGGTTATATAATTTTTTAAGCCATTTGAGCATTCCAAAAATGCAACCTGCAACTTTATACTATGACAACCAAAGTACCATTAAAATGAAAAAAAAAACTAATTTATCATTAAAAAACAAAACATGTTGAAATTCAACATGTTAATGAGCAGGAGGAGGAGGATCTAATTTATCATTAAAAAATAAAGCATGCTCAAATTCAACATGTTATATTAAATGAGCAGGAGGAGGAGGAATTCAACATGTTATATCAAATGGGAAATAGGAGGAGGAGGATCTAATTTACCATTAAAAAATAAAACATGTTGAATTTCAACATGTTATATCAAAGAAGAAGAAGAAGAAGAAGAATCTAATTTATCATTAAAAGCAAAGCATGTTGAAATTCAACATGTTATATCAAATGAGGAGAAGGAGAAGAAGAAGAAGTTATGATTAAAAACAAAACATGTTCAAATTCAACATGTTATATCAAATGAGGAGGAGGAGGAAAGAGTCAATTTATCGTCAATACCAAAATCAAGAGATAAATATCATTACCAAAATACTCAATAAAATGAAGTTTAAAAAAAAAACAAAAGAAGTTAAGATTTTTAGAAAAAGAAATCGACATTAAGAAAGGGTATTATATATTGTAATGTCTATTTCATTAGAAAATTTATATTTAAGAAATAATAAAGAAGGAGGAGGAGGGAGTCAATTTATCATTGACACCAAAATCAAGAGGTAGATATCTTTACCAAAATACTCAATAAAAAGAATTTTAAAAAAATTCAAGAGAAATTAAGAGTTTTGGAAAAAAAATCAACATTAAAAAAGGGTATTATTTATTGTAATATCTATTTCGTTAGAAGTAGTATATTTAAGTAATAATATAGCAGCATAAAATGAAAATAAGACATATACAATAAATGATATTTATGTTAAATGTAACTATAAAAAGTAGGTGAGCATTTTCTAATGAAAAAAAATAAAAATAAAAAACATACTATATATGTACACCTATATACACCACTTTATATAACTTGACACATTCATTTGATATGATGCATCTTTCATTTAGACTAGACTCTTACCTGTCTTTATATTCTCCATAACATAGTTCATAGTTTTTAATGTATATCAATGTTTGGTCATCCCATTATATTAATGAATGATGATGGAATCTCATCCATATTGAAATGATATAAAAATGAAATACATAATACTTTGAAAAATAAAATCTCTATTTTTTTAATCTAAAAAATATATATATAAAATCATCAATTAAAAAAAAAAAAAAAACATTTACATTGAAATGAATATCATTTTCTTAGTAAATCATTAATAATTTTTTCTAAATATAATATTCATAAAATATTTTAAAATTGACAATAAAAAAAATAATATACAAAATAGTTAACTTAAATTTAAAAATAAAAAACATCCATAACTAAATTTTTTATTGTTTAAATTAAACTTTTCATTCATAAAATAATTATTAAATTTTTTACTAAAATTTAGATACTTTGATAAAATCATTCCAAAATAATGTTATTATTTAAATTAAACTTTTTTTCTTTATTAATTCTTAATCTTTTTATTAAACTTTACATACTTTTGCATAAAATAATTCCAAACTAATGCTATTATAATATACTAGATAACCGATGTCACTATCCAAGCATTTGTAAAAAAAACATGCACGTGTTAGTGAATCATGTAGACTATATTAAATTCGTGTCATCCAAAATTAATAAAAATAAACACCAAAGAAAACCCTTGAGCTAACACTTCATGGAAAACAAAAGTCCTGCATATACATGGTGAATCATGTGGTCTATATTGACTTGGTGCCATCCAAAATTGATTAAAAGTAGACACCAAGGGAACCCTTCATCTAACACAATGTCCTCCTTCTAAGGTACTCAAAGATTCGATCATTATGACAAATAACATAATTATATAAGATCCACGAGCCTAGTTTGGACTTTGTGTTCAAATTTTATTTTATTTTTTAATAAAAATACTATATATACATTAAATATAATATCTTAACATTTTATAAATTTAATGTATATAATTCAAAATGATAAGTATTAAGTAACTTTGCTTTCTCTGCTTTATAGACTTTGTTATAAACCTACTTAATGTTAGTTTTACGAAAGCTGGTTCAATATGAGAGTACCTTCATCCCCACGTCTCTATAAGTATTCTTTCTCTTCGAGGGGCCACTTCAAATTATATATTTTAATGTTGTTCTTTTTGTGAACGGAATAATATTCATATTATAAAATATTTTTATATATACGTGATATATTTTTAGTAATGTTTTATTAAAACCTAAAACTAAAATGTAAGTGTTTTGTTTTGTTTTTTGTTTTTTTTTTTTTTTTTTTTTTAAATTGAACTAATTCTATTAATAAAATGTGGTATACAGGTCGAAACTTATCTCCGGAATTGTTATACTAGTCAATTCTTGAGAGAGTAGGAGTAAAAAAAAACAAAAAATTGACTGCTTCAGATGGGGAAACCGGTCTGAAAATTGCTGCCCTCTATGGGGAAACCAGCGTTGTCCAGAAACGACCAAAACGACCAAAAGTTTGATACATTGTTCATGAAATACATAATAGCAGAGGAATTAAACAAAAACGAGAGAAGAAACCTCTCAAATCTGTAGCTGATTATCATGCTAGGTGTCGTGCGGCGGTGGAGGTGGCTCCTCAACGATAGGACACGTGTATTCATCTGAAGATTCATCAGTTTTCTTCGAAGGTTGGGTGGCGGGTTCTGGCGTGGTAGCAGTGTTGGCGCTGCCCTTTCTCCTATCACCACCAAACCATTCAAGACTACCACTACCATTGCTTTCGCTGGTGGTGGAGTGAGATGCAAGCTTAACCAACAAAGCTTCTGATTTCCGTGAGACCTCTGGATAGAGAAATTTGGATTTCCATGGTCTCTTTCTAGAGCCTATTCCAGCAGAGCTTGAAGGCGCTTTTTGGAAGGTGACCGTGATTAAGGTTGTGAGATGGGGGCCTATCCAAAGAACAGTCATAGTGAAACTTGGAAGAGTTTTTATAAGGAAGCGAGGAGCGACTATCGAAGTTGATGGATAAGGGCAGTCGTGAGGCCTGACCCCTTCCACGACCACTATGGCACCGCATCCGATGTCTCCTCGGCATATTGGTACTGGAAGAAACATGAGAGAGGCTAACAAGCAGAGGCGAGGAGGCTGAGTGAGCGATGGGGTCAGCGAGCTGGAGTGGTGAGAAGGAATGACGGCAAGAGAAAATGGGCGTCGAAACAATCTTGAAATGAAGGTCACAATGTGTCTCTGTGGGTGAGCGAGAGCTGAGAGTCGAGACAGCAGAAAGACAGAAGCGGTAAGAGGAGAATGGCAGTGTTGGAGGACGCAGAGCAGTAATGAAGAGCTCAGGGCGGCGTTCTAGACCGGAATTAAGGTTGAGACCACAGGTAGTTGATATGGTATGATGCGAGCAGCTGGTGTAATTTAACGCTGCTGGATAGGCCCCATGTGTGGCCATGTGGCTAGGCCATGTGGCACACGATGGGCCTGCCACCTCCCACATTCGATCAAACACCCGCATCTGGGGAACTATAATGTAAGTTATGTAACATGGTTTTTGGATATATATATATATATATATATATATATATATATATATAATCTAATTTTAAGGTTACGGCCAGACACCAAATTGGTGTATGAGACCCCCTTGTTTGTGGGACAAGGGACCCATTTCGCTGAGCGATTTGACTACTAAGTCTACAAATTGATACATACTCTACCTACCTCTGGTTTTGAACTTGTGATCTCTTAGGAGAAAACACATTCTCTTAACCATTAGGCCCACTCAAGTTATATATATATAATTTAATTTTGGATCTATTAAGTATTTAGAGAGATTAAGTCTTTCAAAATGCAAATCTTTTTAGTGTAAAACTAGAGAAAATGTATTCACTTCAAGAGATTGTTTCCTCTTCATTCCTATTAGATCTAGAAATAAGATGGGTTTGTGCAACACACTAATAAAATATTTTAACTATAAGGAAATTTTATTTTCACTTGGTTTATATAATATATACCTAGTTGATATTGAAGTATTTTATTTATAATTCACAATCTCCAAATTAAAATGTTAATACATGTCCTCTCTCTCTCTCTCTCTCTCTCTCTCTCTATATATATATATATATATATATATATATGTTATTTTTTTTAAATGTTATATATCAAATTTATATTAAATATCCAAGACAAATCTCCCCTATATCTTGAACAAGAAAGCACCTATTGATGGAATAAGAATTTTCCTAGCATTATCCTGAGCACTAATTCCTTATACTAAAAAGTAAATTAACTTCTTTTTACTTTAAAGTACTTTATCTTCATCTATAAAGTTGATGTAAAATTAAGCTGGCAATTAAAATGCAGCATCCCCACCCATGATTCTCTCATAAACTCACTAAAAGGAAAATACCCTCTAGCGGAGGTTATAAAGGAGGTTTTTAGTGTTATAAAATTGGCAAAAATTGTCAAAAAATCATTTGCCACAACATCTATTTATGGTTACAGAGGTTTTGGTGGAGCTTTTAACGGAAATTCCATACAACAAAAAAAAATGGGCGGCCGGAGGTTATTACGGATGTTTTTTCATTCGTGCACTACTATGGATTTAACGCACCGATGCGTACATGAAGACAGTGCCCTAGGGCTGCCTTAGTCGATTGAACGCACTGAGATGTTTAGGTGTAAAACCGCATCGAGCGTAGTGTTGTTCATACAACTCACAGGGCCTTTCTAATTGGTCTTGGGATTTATGCAGTGCCCATAGTTTGTATTAACACACCTGTGTGTATACCTTTATGACGCACCGATGCGTCGTATCACAGAAAGGCACCAAGATTTATAATTAGTGTCGGTATTCGTGCGCTGCCCATGGATCCTACAAATCCACTGATGCTTATAGACACATAAACGCCCTGGTATGCAGTATCACACAAACACATCGATATTTATAACTGGTATCGGTATTTGTTCGGTGCCCATAGATCGTACAACGGCACTGGTGCGTATAGACACATAAACGCACCGGTCGACAGTTATTGACATGGTTTTCATTTTGTTTTTTTTAGAAACACTCCCTCCGTGATAGTCCAATTATTGCGGTTTTTTAAAATTCATTATTCATCAAAAGTGGACACATATATATCTTATATCAATATTAATATGAATTAAATTTTTATTAGTGCATTTGAGAACGACAATGGAGAACGCAATAGCGACAATGGAAAACGCAATAGAATAAATTAAAAAATATTTTATGATTATATATATATATATATATATGATAAGACAATCTTTATCATACAAAATGGGACAATTATTCATATCCCTTTGTCTTTCAATTGGGACACTATGTCCATTACATTAGACAAAATGTCTAATTTCACAGACATATTTCAAAAAATAAAATGTCTTGCTTTGAATTCCAAACATAGTGATCATCATTCTTCGCTTGAACTGTTGTCATTGCTAGAGCTACTTCCATGAATTGGGTTATTTTAAGAAATGTTTTGTTCATGACATTTATTGTTTTCTTCTTCTTCACCTTCCATCTACAAACATAAAAATAAACTGAAATGAGTGTTTATACATTGGTGAGAATAATGAAAATTGCAATATTAAATAATATACATCAATGTAAATCAAAAAGAAAAATGACGTACCATAGCATTGGGATGTGCATTGGGATGCTGTGTAGATTTAATGCCGGGATTTCATGTTTCCCATAAAGACCTTCTGCAATCTCAATCGTTCGTCCTCCTTTTCAACCAAGAATCCTCGTGTGCTGAAGCAAGATTCTTTCGGCTCTCCCCTGTCTCCACAATACTACTGACAATTTCGCTCCCACTGCTCTTCATACCATGCCAAGATTGCGCCAGAGAATGCGCTGCAGGAGAGGCAATTCCCGTGGGCAAGTGAACCGCTGGTCCTCCTCCTCCACCTCTGATTCTTCGTCCTACTCTTCAGATTTCAGCCCAGTTCGCTTTCCTGCCTCCAGGAGGGGTCGTGGACGGGGTCGAGGACAGTCTAATTCTTCCGGGCACTTTCGTCTTTCCTCCAGGGCTCATTCTCACCATGCTCATCTTCAATTCCCCTGCACTTTCAGAAATATCTCCCTCTTAGCCACTGTCACCATTGAACTCCGAGAAGTTTCCTCGGGTCATGTCACGGCTACTCCTGGAGTGGCTCTGGAGACTAAGGAGGAAGACGAGCATGGAATTTCTCAGAATGATATCAGGCAGAGTGTTGAACCTGGTGGCATTGCTACCCAGGATGTGGGCCTGTAAGCGGGTCCTAGCGCTCCAAATGACGGTGGCTCCGCAAGCAAGGATAGCCCTCCTCCTGCAGAAGATGATCCATACAAATATGCTTGTCTTATCATCTAGGAAGAGCCTCCCTCCTCTCATGAAGTTTAATCAGGTTTGCGTTCCTTGGTTTTTGTTTTTCGATGGCACGAAGGTGTTCAATTCCAATTTGGTGCTCCTATTTTACTGTTCTCAGGCACATATGTTTACTCTTTTGTTAAACTGTCGGTTCCCCCTGCGTGGGCGGCATACTCCTACTTATGACTTTAATTTTTGGCAATGGCTACGGAATTTCAAAATGTCAGTTTTGGGTTCTGTAATGGGCAGCGTCTGTAAGAATCCAGTCAATCTGGTTAGGTCTGATAAGGTCAATCTGTCAAGGTCTGTTCACAATCCAGTCATAGAAGTTAGCTATTTCTCTGAGTCAGACAAGGTCATGGTTTTTGAAGCTCTCTTGGTCAGCTTCTAGCTATTTTTGTCAGTCAATGACCAGCATTGTAATGTGCGAATGCCGCAACTTTGGGCTGGACCTCCTGAGGCCTCTGCCTCTCTGTAATTTTATTTTGTATCAATATATAAGTAGACCAATTCAGAAAAAAGAAAAAAAACAAGATCGATAGATGCTTACAAATTCCACAATTAAATTCTAATATGCCAACATATACTAATAACCCATATTTAACCCAATTTCAATCAATTCATCTAATGGTTCTTCTTTGTATGTTAGCACCTGTTTGAAGACATTCAATGATGATTTTTGTAAAACAACTTAAAAAATACAAAAATGAAATCTAGTTAAGTTGTTATAAGGAAGTAACAATTACTCACAAACTTAGAGATCAACCCTTTTCTTCCTTATCGTCCTGTTTTATGTGCTGAATGGGTTCCATTTTCTTTTCTTTTCTGGAAGAAAATTCTTGAAAATTAATATTTAATGTTAAATTTTTTATTTATTGTACCTAATGATCGAAAAATTCAATGACTCATATTACATTTGAAGCACGTTGTTGTTGAGATGGTTCCTCCTAATATTTAATGCTAAATTTTTTATTTATTGTACCTAATGATTGAAAAATTCAATGATTACATATTACATTTGAAGCACGTTGTTGTTGAGATGATTCCTCCTGTGATGCAATTTTGTCCATTTCTTTGACCATCTCCTTGTACACCTTTTTGGACATTCCTATTGGCATATTTCTGATATCAGCTCATTCATCTTTTGAGATTTTCATAATCTTCCTGAAAATGTAACATGACAATAAAATATTTAACTTTTTATGTTGATATATGAAAAGTAAATATAACAAAAGTGATATTTATAAATAATTCTGGACAAACATTTAAAGGAATATTAATTTTTCATTCTTTCTTTTTTGTTGTTGTACGTTTTTGCTATTAAAAGTTTGACATGTCTCATTGGCCAATTCTCTGGAAACTCTTCCTGTAGTTTAGATAAAATTTGGTTCTTGGAATCATTGGATTGAATTTTTTATTGTAAGTGGAAATAACGTCTATACATTCGTTCCATTAGATCCCTCAAACTTTTGTAAAAGTTTTCCCCCTTTCATTAACTTCCATCACCACTCCAGATGAGCTAATGAGCAATTCATTTTCATTTGCATGTTCTATTTTTTTTTCTTTTCTTAGAACAACATTCCTTTTCTGAGTTGTTGGTCCCTGTAGAACATCAAACAGATGTGAATTAATAGACTGTTTGACACATGCTATCTAATAATTTTAATTATATTATTAATGATAATTAAAAAAAAAACTCATATTGGATCGATAGTATTTTTCATTCACCTGATTCATCCTTTTGCAAATTTTCCATTAAGCTTTTACGCTCTTCCGGTCCTAGATCAGAAATAATCATATCGAGCTTCGTCATTTTGTGGCTCTGCATGATACACAGTAAACAATACATATTAGTTAAAATTACATATAGTTCAAAAATAATATTTTTTATAAAGAATTTACAAAGAACTTGTCTTTTTTGCTTTTCTTGATGTGTTAACAGTATTTTTGTTACTTGATCTCTTGTAATTCATTTCTTTATCAATCTGAAACCTGTACCATATCATTCATTAATATATTTATAAATAAATTCTCAACTTTTCAGGTAGAAAATAAATCTCAAGACACCGGTGCGCCTTTCATGAGGTACGCACCGCAGCCGGTGCATGGGAATATTAAAAAAGCACCGCAAAATAGTATAATAGACCGTACGGTGCGTTGGGTATTATAAACACACCGCAAAAATAATGTAATAGATTGTACGGTGTGTGGGGTCTTAAAAACACAACGCAAAAATGGTGTAATACATCGTATGGTGCTACCCTCGTTACATGGAGCACCAGTGCCCTATTTCAGATATGGCGCACGGATTTAGAAAAAATGTTTTCAATTTTTTTACTACACAATATTTGCGCAATGTGTTGTATAATACAGCACACCGATGTGGTAGCGTACGCAGGGCGCACTAATAAAGAAAAATCCATTTTTTCCAAAAAAATCATGCAATGGCCGAATGGATTGGCATCTGACTATGCAAGTCATCCCGTGGGTTGGACGTAAAATAAAAAAACCTAATTCTGAAATCACAGAAACATGGATAAGAAAGGGAAAAAACAAAAAAGTGAAGTGATTACGGAAAAAATGGATAAAACTGCAGAAAAAAGTAAAACAATTGCAGAAAAAAAGGAAAAAAAATAATCAAATTTAATCACGAGAAGGTTTAAAATTCTATGATACAGGGTTTGAATCACCAGAGGTTTGGTTTCGATTGTCTGAAAATACTGCTCAAACGTATTTCGTTGTTCCATACGTTGCCTCATGCTCTCTTGCTCCAGGTCCGTCTCCCTCGCAAATATTTAATAAAATTTAGGCAAAATAAGCAACAATGAAAAGTGTTTTGTATTTAAAGAATTATTTTATGAAATTATATTTTTGAAAATATTTTGCCACCCATTTTTCAAATTGTTGTTTTTTGTTTCACTTAAAGAAAATAGAGTTGCGTTTTTTTATTTATTTGCGTTTATTCGTTACTGGTGTGGAAGAGTTGGGAAGCACTGGTGCGTCTTTGTAATACGACGCACTAGTGCATATTTTGATGATAAGCGCACTGAATTGTATAAAGTTCTTTTTTTTTGTATGTAAGATCATAATAAAATAATGATAATTCTAAAGTACATGAATTTATTTGCATTATTTTCTAAACTTTATTATGTTACAAAAAATTATATTATTCTAGATTTATTATTTTACAATTATTTACAAATTTACAAATTTAAATATTTTAATAAAATCATTTCACATTAATACAATTAAAATTTTCACATTAATACAATTAAAATTTTACAAATATTTTACATACAATTACAATTAAAAATACAATTACAATGACAATTACAATTTTACATTAATTAGAATTAGGTACAATTACATTTACAATTTTGCATAGAATTATATTTACAATTACAATTACAATTTTACAAATACACACTCACAATTACATTAATTAAAATTACAATTACAATTGCAATTTTACATTAATTTCACATACATGAATTACGATTAGAATTAGAATTACAATTTTAATTTTACATACAATTACATTTACAATTTTACATATAATTACAATTACAATTTTACAAATATTTTATAGACAATTCAATTTAAATTACATTTACAAATACAATTACATTTACAATTTTACATAGAATTACATTTACAATTTTACATAGAATTACATTTACAATTACAATTACGACTATACGAAATATTTTACATACATTTTCAGTTAAATTACAACTTTAGAATTTTACATGCAATTAGAATTACAATTACAATCTTACAATTTGTCATATATACAATTACAATTAAAATTACAATTACAATCATTTCACAATAAATTAAATATTACAATTACAATTAAAATTTTACATTAAATATTTTACATGCAATTACAGTTAAAATTACAATTACAAATACAAATACAATTTTACAATTTTACATACAATTAAAATTTAAATTTCAATTACAATCACGACATAATATTTAATAAATATCATAGCCATTTAATATTAAATTAATTAATAAACATCATCACGATCATGATAACCATCGTACAAACATCATATTCGACTAAAAAACACATTCAAACATCAAATTAACATTATATATTAACATCATCACAACATAAACATCAAATATACATCTCATGTCAAATAACTCATGCTATCACATATACACATCTATCTGCAAGTTAAACATTAAATGAACATATCTAACATGACCTAACAATATGCGCCACATCATGATGATCACCAACATGTAAATTAAGTACAAGTGCAACATGAACATAAAATACATGGACCATATATATATATAACTGAATAATGTTAAAAATATACAACTGTAATATAAATGTCATGTATCAGCTGGTGGTAGTATAACAACATTAATAGCAGTACAAGTGGAGGCTTGCTCAGTAAAGGGTGCAGCCTCGATGGTCGATGGTCAAGCCTGCTCATGATCATGATCACTAGTACTGATGGATGCATCAGCTGGTGGTACTAGTACAACATCAATATAAGCAGTAGTAGTGGAGGCCTTCTCAATCAATAGTGCAGCCTCGACGATCAATGGTCCAGCCTGCTCATGATCATGAATAGTATTGACGGATGCGGCAAGCTGCTGACTAGACGTGACCGATGGTCCAGCCTCATCTCCATGATGACTGCTAGATGCTGCTAGTGAATCAATCTCATGCTCATCCGGCGCAGTTCGAGGTGAACGATCATGAGATGCATGTGAGTCGCTGCTCGCGGACTGCCCATCACATGTCGTGGCTCGACTAGTACGCCTATAGCTACGGATAGTCCTCCTCAGTCGCGTAACAGTTGTCGTATCTCCTACGACATGCCGCATCAGGCCGTACATGTCACGCGACATGCTTAACCACATCCGGAAAAACCTATCATCGGCCTATATGTCTCTGCAATGAGCGGGCCTGATGCCCACATCAACAATCAATGCAAAGAGTTGGTTGCCCAACTCCATCCTATATCTAGTCTTAGGTCGACCGCGCCTATCAAAAGGCTGTACCAGTGCACCATGAGCATGAGCATGTGTCTCTGCTACACCGGCCTCCTCCTGATCATGATCATCCTCAGCACTGGCCATGTCCTGATCGCCATCAGGATCGACACCTGGATCATGTGGTGGATCCAGCATCTCCTCGCTATCAAAAGAGACAATGTCTGCAAAATATATACAAGTACACAACAATAATTAGACAATTACAATACACAATTTAATAAAAACGAGTTAAAGAAAATTTTAGAATAAATATAAATAAAACAGTAATATTACCTCTATCATCTGACGGCTCATCATCTGTGAAGAGAATGTTGGGACACCCTCGCCAATCTAATCCAGCATAAGGACATGGGACCATAATGAAGGGATGTAGCTCGTCAAAACTGGCTAGTAGGTCCAGTGCATCATGTGATATCCTGGCTGGAAACATAGTGTCTCCCCTCTTGGGCATCATCGCCCCCACATGTGCATTCGGGCCTCAAATATCAACCTACGAGGTTGTCGAACAAAACTAGGTCTAATCTCTGGAAACCTCTCAAAAATAAATAAAACAGCTCTGAAGTAAAAGGGTAGTTGACCCTCCCTTGTGCATGAGAATGACATATATCTAAGGCTGTGAAAGACTGCCGCAAAGAAATGGCAGACCACCTGACAAGTCGTGGTTGTTGTACTAAAGAATCAACATAATATAAAAGCGAGCAACCAATATGTTTCCCGTCACTGGTGTTGTGAGAAATGGTCGAAATGATAAGTGAGAGGCATTTCACGTCCTGTCTACCAAATGCACCTATACGTAACTGACCTCCAGATACTTGAAACTATGAAGGATACAATACTTGTGCTCCAATGTATCTCTGGGAGTAAACTAACTAACTCCCTACTACACAACCAGCTGGCATGTTTGGGAATGAGGGAAAATCCACTCCTCTTCTTGATAGTCCTGTAATAAAATAAATATCCTCCTCAGTGGGTGTGTACCATTGGTTAGGACCAACCTGGAAAGCTTGTCGGTGGACATTCCACCTGTGGATAAGATATCTCAGAAACACACTATGGGCCTTTAAGGAAGTAGCCTCCTCATAGAACTTGAGGAGGCCTACCTGCCTAAGGATCTCCTGATTATTTGCTGTAATAGGCTAAGGGTATGCATCTCTCTCCCTCTCTTGGGCCTCCCATTGGAGAATCATGTCATACTGTTCAGTCTGTTGTTGCTATTGTTCGTCCTCTTCTCTTTTAATCATTGACATATTAAATATTTTTTTTTTATTAAAACAGACATGTATTTAGGAACATACATACATACATACATACATACATACATACATACATACATACATATATATATATATATATATATAACAGACCAGTCGGTGTGCCACAAAAACAGTCATGCACCGGTGGCGGTGCGGCTTAAGTTTGTAACGCCCCATTCTCAGTGCCCCTAATGAAATACAACGCACTGGCCTCGGTGCAACTATCTATTTTTCAAGCACCGTTGACTATATCTAGGTTCAGAATAGCGATGCGCTGACTGAAATAAATGCCCCGGAGCGTATAGTCGTGTCAGAGCACCAACTTCATGACAATTACATAGTCGACGGTGTGGTCTTTTACCCATCTGCACCGTTAACCCTCTTGGAATGTAGAATGTGGTGCACTGACATATACAGGGGCAGATAATACCATCAACGCACCGCACTACAATTCCCTTGGTCAATGGTGTGCCTGGCTAAATGAGTGCACCGCATTTTATTTTTTTAATTTAAAATTATGTGGGGCGCCTTTCGGTACCGCCCCGGAAATGGTGCGGATACCGTTAGCACTGGTGGCAGTGCGACCTGTAAATTTAACAGGTAGCACCACTATCTGGTGCGAGCCGAAAGGGTCAAGCGCACTGCGCGATATCTTTTTTTTTTAATGGTTATTTCAAATTCTAATCCGCGAAAAGGCTTAAATATGGAAAAACTAGAAAAATATCTGTACATTTTGTCGTCGAGGAGGCCTATTGGCTGTAAAATTTGCAAAAGAAAAAATTTCCAACGTTTTTCAAAATGAAAGCTGGAGATTGATCGCCAATGCAGAGCAGAAGTGTGTGAAATGGGTACAATAAGAGCACCAATGTCAGGGCAGCTCAGAGAATGGGAAATGGCACCGATGCTTGAGAGCTCTGGAGCAATGAGGAAAGTGAAAAATGTTGTTTTTTGGCTGCAATTTTTTTTTATTTAACCTTGTTCTGGTGCACGGGGTTTTATAGGTGCACTGATATGCTTACTTGCAACCACACTGGGCGGTGCCAAATTTGGCTCGTTGTTTATAATGCACCGAGGCGGTTCCGTAACACCACACTGGGATGTTTCAGTTTTGGCGCATTGTTTTGATGGTGCACAGGGGAAGAATATTCATAAATCACTGATGTGGAATAGTCGTAAAGCACCAATTTTTTTGCCTTAATTTTTTTTTTATTTAACGTTATTCTAGTGCATGTGTTTTATAGGTGCACCGGTGCTCTTGGATAAGAATGCATCAACACGTTTCTTTTTTGGAGTGGTGTTTTACGATGCACTGGTGCAGAAGATTAGTGAAGCATCAGTGCGCAAATCATATTTAACAGTGTAAAGAGCCATTTTCCCAAAATTCATGATTTGGTCAAGGAACATGAATTTTTTACTTGTAAGGGAGCATGAGTATGGATGGTGATAGATCCATTTTAACTGTCCAGTGCCATGGTAACAAAATTACGTGTAATAGCTTTACAATGCTCAGAAGGTGCATACGATTATATATGTTGGGCAGAGTATTCCTCAAATTTATGCAGGAGTGGATAATAGGTAGGTTGGTCATTAGGCATCCATTATCAAGATGGGAGGTAATCTTCATAATCAAGTTGTTTCCATTTTGATTGACGTTGGATCTAATTATATTTATATCAGTCCTAACCTGGTGGATAAGTGTTTCTTGAATAAAGAAGTGCATGCATAATATTGGTTGGTGTAGTTGGCTACAAGAACCAAGAGAAGAGTTCATCATTGTGTGATATCTTGTGCATTCTAGCTTAATGGTATGCCTACATCAACACATCTAAATGTGCTTCCTTTGGGTTCATATAGTATTATTTTGGGCATGGATTTGTTGTTCATTCATATGACCAAGGTAGACTGCTATGATAAGTCTATTGAGTGTCTGGATGATTATATGGAAAGGTGAGTTTTATAGGGAAAGAAGAATCTTATATCAGTGATCATGGTTGCAACTATGCACGAAAAGCAAAGATTCCATAAGAAATTTGTATTGTTTGCAGTTCATATTTCCAGTGATAGAGGGAAGGATGTTGAGGATGATGAAGTCCCAAAGAGGTATCATGTATCCACATTTTTCTCCTCATAGAGAGGTGGACTTGTCTATTGAGTTGATGTTGGGAGCAACACCAACATCTAAGGCATTGTATATGATGAGCACTCAAGATTTGGTGGAATTGAAGTTTCAACTTAAGGAAATGATTGATAAGGGATATGTAACACCAAGTGTTTTGCCTTAGGGTGCACCAATATTGTTTGTAAAGAAAAAGGATGGTACTCTTAGATTGTGCATTGATTAAAGGTAGTTAAACAAGGTGACTATCAAGAACATGTATCAATTTTTGTGGATTGATGACTTTTTTGATAAGCTTAAGGGAGCATTCATGTTTTCAAATATTTATTTGATATCAGGATATCAGTAGGTGCACATCAAAGAGGAATAAATCTACAAGATCGCATTCCATACAAGGTATAGACTTTATGAGTTTATGGTGTTTCCTTTTTCACTTATCAAGCTCCAGCCACTTTCATGTGTTTCATTAACATTGTTTTGTGTCCTTACTTGGACAATTTTGTGATAGTTTTTATTGATGATATATTGGTATACTCCAAGAATTATGAAGAGCATGCAGAGAACCTAGTAGCAGTGTTGCCATATTGTTGAGAGAGTGTCAATTTTATGCCAAACTCAGTAAGTGTGGCTTATTTCAGTCTCAGATTCATTACTTGGGATATGTTGTTTACAAGGAGGGGATTTGATTGAACCCATAAAAGATTAAAGTTATCATGGAGCGGCCAACTCCTAGGAATGTATATGAGGTCAAATAATTCATGGGAATAGCTCATTATTACAGGATTTTAATCAGGAACTTCTCACGAATTCACTATTATATTACATCCTTGTGGAGGAACGTGAAGAAGTTTGAATGGACTGAGGAGAGTGCAACTAGTTTTGAGCAACTGAAGCATTTGATTACAATTGACTCGGTTTTTAAGATTGCATATCTTGATAAGGAGTTTGTGGTTTGTACATATACTTGCAAGGAAGGACTTAGTGTAGTCCTGGTGCAGGAAGGGAAGGTGGTATTCTATGAGTCAAGGAAGTTGAATGAGCACGATTAGAACTATGTGATACATGATCTTGAGTTGGAAGCAATCATTCATGCATAGAAGATGTCGATACATTATCTTCTTGGCAGGAGGTTTCTTATGATGAGTGATCATAGTGGGTTGAGGTATTTTTTTTACAAAACCAATCTGAATACTAGGAAAGCTAAAAGGCAAGCCACCCTCTATGAGTTTAGCTTTGAGATCAAATGCATCAAAGGAAAGGAGAATAGGATTGCATATGCTCTTATTAGGAGAGTGTAGGTTTTTGGGCCTCTAAAACACATCCATTTCTAATGTTCTTTTATCACATTATTGATCATAATTTATTATATGATTCCATTTCATAATTATTTATGCTCTTTTAGATAAATAATACTTGTTCTCCTTTATTTTAATAAATTAATGATTATTATGCATGATTTTTCCAATGGTGGTTTATTAATGAATTTGTTATAATATAACTCACTATTTTAGCCTCCAAGATCTCTTCTATATTGAAGATTTTATCTTCAGCTATTAATTAAATATTCCAACTCAGAAATTCGCTAGAATAACAAGAGAAAGTTTTGCATTGAACGTTTTGAGCAAAAGAAGAAGAATCTTGCAAATTAGAAACATGGGTTTTGTGCAGAACAGAACAATTAGTTTTTCAATGAGTATTTTTCCAAAATTTGGTCTTGATTGAGAGAAACACAGGGTTCTTCAAAGGATAGATTCGCAAATTTTCTGTTCTGGCCATTTTCCAAAAATGCCCCAATTGTAATTTCCAGATTCAACTTGTGCTAGCTGAATCATGATAGAAAGATCTTTCAAATCTCATATTTCTTATTGAGATTTTGTAATCAGTCTATTTGATGCAGGGGCATTAGACACTAGCCAGCAATGTAGGAGTTTTTTCCACATGTTGTGGCTAGGAGGGTTTGAAAAAATTTGAATTGTTACAGCTAGGTTTCAATACCTTAGCTGATTGTATTATTAGATCAGTTAGAGTTGTAAAAGTTGAATGGTTAGACCATTTGCCATATTTTAGTTTTTGAATAATTGTAATTAGGCTTTTGAGTTACCATAACTGTCCTCACAGAGGAACCAAAAGGACATATGTTGATGTATATAAATGTAATCCCTCGGATGTATAGAGGGAGAGGAGCTTCCTGGAATAAAACTCTGTGTATTGAGAAATTGATTCCGGCTGACTAAAATTTCAAGTCCTGTTGATTTCCAAACTGCCTGTATTTATAATCGTGGAGAATTGTTTAACTGTGAGGCAATTGTGTAATGGTAATTCCTTTCTCTGTCCTTGAATTCCCGTAATTTGTTGGATAACCCTGTGAATTCCCCATAACCGCAGGCGAGGCCTGTGTAGAGAACCCTGGTCGTGGAACTCTGTAGAAGCCTGCGTAATAAAGAAACTTATGTTTGTTCCTTGTCAATTGGAATTCCTAACCAGTCCAGAACCTTATTTAACAACCGGAGAATAAACGAAGAAGAACGCAAACCCGATGAGGAACCTTGGTTAGTCACTGTGCCAAAACCACAAGCAGATTTGCAAAGGTGGATTGCCCATATCGCACCGCTTTTGCGGGGTAGGCAGTATTTCCTGAATGCGAGCGATTCCATAGAGGAATCGACACGTGGCGAAGAGGACCTACGCAAAACCGCCTTTCCGTATTCTCATCGCACGTTAAAGTTAGTACGAGGATGCCAAGCGATATCGTCGAGAGCTGTTGATCGGACGCAGAGTCATCGAACGATGGTCGCACAACGAAGATGCATGGAAATTAACCTAAGGTACGGGCGTACATTTGATTGGCTATTGGACATAGAGGTGGGCCCGGAGCGAAAGTTCTATCATAAATTTTGATTTACAAAGCGTGGAGTACTAATATAAGTTTCGAAGATTAATATAACATTTCGAAAGGCATAATTTAAGGTTCAGGAATATAAATTAAAGTTCAAACATTATGGATAGTATTATCAAATTCTGCGAATTTGATAATTAAATAAAAAGAAAATGAAAGAGCCACATGGGGTGAACGAAAGGGAAATGAGGACGGAGCCATGTCACCATTGACCATCTCTCCTCAGCACTGACTTTCAGCTGTTGTTGCATCATTTGTGGTATCAGAGCTATTTTCTGAAGTTGTTTTTGCTGACATGGCAATCCGAGTTGGTAGAGGTGATGGCAGAAGGAGACTTGTTGCCAACGCTGAGGTGTTGGGGATGTTGCAGAGGGTCGAAGCCAGAATGGATGTCATAGAGTGAAGACAACCCAAAGATCCTGAAGACATCAGCGAACCTGAGACAGAAGAAGCTGAAGAAAATGTTGAGATTCCTCCTGACATGAGGCTCCTTAGAACTGTTCTGGGCTCTGCAGTTAAGCCCAGAATCGAAGTGTTGAGTTATGCAAGGGGACTGAATCCAGAATAACTAGTGGACTGGATTAATGAAATGAACAAGTGCTTCGATTATGAAAAAATATTTGAAGACAAGAAGGTCAATTTTGCAGTAACAAAGATGAAAGGACATGCTGCACTTTGGTGGGATGGAGTGCAGGCAGAGAGGAGGAGAGTTGGCAAGCAACCTATCAAGAGCTGGAAAAGAATGATGGCTAAATTAAAAGGTAAATTCTTTTCTAGTGATTACTAGCTAACATTGTATAAGAAAATGTAGAACCTGAGACAGAGGTTGCTAACAGTAAAATAATACACAGAGGAATTCTACAGAGTAAGCATAAGAGCTGGGAAATTCCAAGACACACCTGAGAAGACTGCCAGATATGTGAATGTTCTCAAGCTAGAGATCCAAGATGAGATTGGTCTCCTGTCTCCTAAGACAGTGGAAGAGGCCTATCAGATGGCCTTGAAAGCAGAGGAGAAACTCCTGAGGAAACAGTCTGCCAAGAAGAGAGGTACTTTCCGAGGAAAGGGAATTCAGGGTGGTAGAGGAAAGCCTACTACACCCAGGGATGGAGCTAACAATAGCTCACCTCAAAATGCATATATAGAGGATGATGCAAGGGGAAGAAGGGGTTCTTACACAGGAAAAGGAAGAGGAGGCAGAGACAGAGGCAGGGGTAGAGAATTGAGGTGTTATAGATGTCAGAAAGTGGGACACAAGCACTATGAATGTCCAGAGAATGTGGGTGTTGGTCCAAGAAATGCTGTTGTTGCCCAGGCTGGAGAAGAAGCAGAGATTGAAGAAGAAATTCTTCCAGAGAGGGGAGAATCCTTAGTGGTAAATAAGGTCCTGTTGAAGCAAGCCAAAGAGGTCACTGAGCCTGCACAAAGGAAGACTTTGTTTAGGATCATATGCAAAGTCCAAGGGAAGTGTTTCCAGCTAGTCATTGATAGTGGCAGCATAGACAATCTGGTTTCCAATGAGGTAATGGAAAAGTTGAAGTTGAAGAAAAGGGAGCATCCAACTCCCTACAGGGTGTCCTGGCTGCATAAAGGGCATCAGCTAGTTGTGAAAGAATAGTGTGAGATAGAGCTACAAATGGGAAAATATAAAGATAAGGTCCTGTGTGATGTAATGCCCATGGATGTGTGTCATATACTACTGGGTATACCTTGGCAGTTTGACAGAGCAGCAGTGCATGATGGAAATAAGAACACTTATAAGTTCTTCAAGGATGGGGTACATCATACATTGATACCCATGGAAGAAGGAGAGCCATCCAGCAGAGTGATTGATCCAAAGACCTTATTGCTGAGTGGGAAGGAATATCTGCAGCAGATAGAAGAAGAAGAGGTAAGTTTTGGTTTAGTTTTCAAACCTAAAGTAGTTCTTACTTCTACAAATATTTCTGATTTACCAGTAGAGATACAAGAGATGTTAGATGATTATTGTGACATTGTTGTGGATGATTTACCTAATGAGATGCCACCGGTGAGAAAGATCAGCCATCAGATAGACTTTATCCCTGGTTCAAATCTGCTAAATAAGGCAGCCTACAGAATGACTCCCAAGGAAAATGAGGAAATCAGGAGGCAAGTACAAGAGTTGGTGGACAAGGGGCTGATTAGAGAAAGTTTGATTCCATGTGCAGTACTAGCAGTATTGAGCCCAAAGAAAGATGGAGGCTGGAGGATGTGTACTGATTCCAGAGCAATCAATAAGATCACAATCAGGTACAGATTCCCTTTTCCCAGAGTTGAGAACTTAATGGACTGTTTGAGAGGTGCTAAATATTTCTCAAAAATAGATCCGAAGATTGGATACCATCAGATTAGAATAAGAGATGGTGACAGTGGGCTTAGCGGAAACCAGTGAAGGACTATGAATGGCGGATGGTGTACCTTTGGGTTTGGCAAATACAAAATACTTTTATGAGACTCATGAATAAATGTGAAGGAACCATTGATAAAATTGTATTGATATACAGGATGATATATTAGTTTTTAGCATAACTAAAGAAGAGCATTTAAGGCATCTTAATCATGTCTTGAAGAAGCTGCACCAAGAGAAACTGCTGATAAATTTGAAGAAATGCTCATTCATGAAGGAAGAGTTGGTGTATTTGGGGTTTGTTTTTTCTGCAGAAGGATTGAAGATGGACCCAAAAAAGGTTAAGGCAATTGTGGAATGGCCTTCACCCAGGATTGTTTTTGAGGTAAGAAGTTTCCATGGACTTGCTAGTTTTTACAAAAATTTTATAAGAAACTTCAACAAGATTAATGCACCCATAATTGAGATAATAAATAAGAGAAAACATCCATTTAAGTGGACTGCTGAAGCAAAAAGAAACTTCAGACTTTTTAAGCAGAAGATAACGGAGAAGCCTATTTTGATTCTTCCTGATTTTACAAAACCATTTCAAGTAAAATGTGATGCCAGTGGGGAGGCCATTGGAGCTGTGTTGAGTTAGTATGATAGGCCTGTGGCATATTTCAGTTAAAAGCTGAATGACACCAGAAGAAAGTATTCCTCTTATGAGAAGGAATTATGTGCAATTGTTCAGGCACTGAAGAAATGGAGACACTATTTGATGTCCAGGGAATTTGTATTATATTCTGACAATCATGCTTTACAGTACATTGTACAGCAGCCCAAGTTGAAACATAAGCATGCTAAATGGGTTGAGTATCTCCAAATTTTTAATTTTGTTTTGAAACATATAAGTGGCCAATCCAATAAAGTAGCTGATTCTTTGAGTAGGAGGCACATGCTTGTTCAAGAAACAAATTTTGAAGTTGTAGGATTTGATTTTCTAAAAGAATTGTATAAGACATATCCAAATTTTAAAGAAGAATTTGAGGCATGTAATAACCCTATTTTAATATATAGAAGCCAGTGGCTGGATTATTTCCTGCAGGAAGACTTATTATTTAGAAGAAGCCAATTGTGTGTACCAAAATGTTCCATGAGAGAAAATTTGATCAAAGAGAAGCATAGTGGTGGACTCGCTGGACAGTTTGGTATTGATAAGACTTATGAGCAACTGAGTCACTTTTATTTTTGGCCCAGGATGAGAACAGAAGTGGATAAGTTTGTGAAGAACTGCAAAATCTGTCAGTATGCTAAAGGAAGGAGCCAGAATGCAGGATTGTACACTCCCTTGCCTATTCCAGACAGGCCTTGGGACATGGTGAGTATGGATTTTGTTCTAGGATTTCCCAAGACTCAGAGAGGGAATGATGCAGTCTTTGTTGTGGTGGATAGATTCTCCAAGATGGCATATTTTATTCCATGTTATAAAACTAGTGATGCCACCCATGTTGCTAACTTGTTCTTCAAAGAATTTTTTAGATTGCATGGGTTACCCAAGAGTATTGTTTCAGACAAAGATACCAGATTTGTGGGGCACTTTTGGAGGACACTGTGGAAGAAACTTGGTACCAAACTAAGTTTCAGCTCAGCTTATCATCCTCAGACTGATGGACAAGCTGAGGTAGTGAATAGGAGTCAGCGAAATTTGTTGAGGAGTCTTGCAGGAGAGCATCCCAAGAAGTAGGATCATATTTTTCCCCAGGCAGAATATGCATATAATTACTCACCAAACAGGAGCACAAGGCAGAGTCCATTTCATATTGTTTATGGAATGCACCCGGGAGGAATATCAGAGTTAAGGAATCTGGGAAAGGCAGAGCTGAGAAGTGCAGATGGTGAGGAATTTGCTTAAGAGATCCAGGCCATACATGAACAAGTGAAACAACAACTACAAGGCAGCAGCATCAAATACAAAAACAGAGCATACTTGAGCAGAAAATAAGTCCATTTTGAAGTAGGAGATCAGGTTTTGGCACACTTGAGAAAGGAGAGATTCCCAAAGAAGCAGTACAACAAATTAAAATTCAAAATGATTGGGCCTTGCAAGATACTTAGGAAGTTTTCTGCAAATGCTTATGAGAGTGAATTGCCACTTGATGTTGGAATATATCCCATT
The DNA here is from genome assembly GCA_034641835.2 of Pinus albicaulis. Taxonomy (NCBI): domain Eukaryota; kingdom Viridiplantae; phylum Streptophyta; class Pinopsida; order Pinales; family Pinaceae; genus Pinus; species Pinus albicaulis. The sequence continues at coordinate 70,954,444 of CM076582.1, read as the reverse complement.
TTTAATGTTTCATATTTGTACAAGTATGAAGATGATGGAGCAGAAGAAGGATCAACAGACAAGGAACAGATTGAGTGTCAAGAGCAGCTACCTCCAGCACAACCATTGCAACCAGAGAAGATATTGGACAAAAGAGTGTTCAGAAGGACCAGAGGATAAGAGTACTTTCAGTACTTGATTAAATGGAATGATAAGCCAAAAGAAGATGCCACTTGGATGACTGAAGAAATGTTGCAGAAGATAGGCAAATTAGTGGAAGAGCTCATAGACAGGATCCCATGAAGAAGATTGCCCTCGGGAGTTTGATGCAGGGGCATTAGACACTAGCCAGCAATGTAGGAGTTTTTTCCACATGTTGTGGCTAGGGGGGTTTGAAAACATTTGAATTGTTATAGCTAGGTGTCAATACCTTAGCTGATTACATTATTAGATCAGTTAGAGTTGTAGAAGTCGAATGGTTAGACCATCTGTCATATTTTAGTTTTCGAATAATTGTAATTAGGCTTTTGAGTTACCATAACGGTCCTCACAGAGGAACCGAAAGGAAATATGTTGATGTATATAAATGTAATCCCTCGGATGTATAGAGGGAGAGGAGCTTCTTGCAATAAAACTCTGTGTATTGAGAAATTTCTTCCGGTTGACTAAAATTTCAAGTCCTGTTGATTTCCAAACTGCCTGTATTTATAATCGTGGAGAATTGTTTAACTGTGAGGCAATTTTGTAATGGTAATTCCATTCTTTGTCCTTGAATTCTCGTAATTTGTTGGATAACCCTGCGAATTCCCCATAACCATAGGCGAGGCCTATGTAGAGAACCCTGGTCGTGGAACTCTGTTTTATGGTAATAGAAGCCCACGTAATAAAGAAACTTACGTTTGTCCGTTGTCAATTGGAATTCCTAACTGGTCCAGAACCTTAGTTAACAACCGAAGAATAAACAAAGAAGAACACAAACCCGATGAGGAACCTTGGTTAGTCACTGTGCCAAAACCACAAGCATATTTGCAAAGGTGGATTGCCCATATCGCACTGCTTTTGCGGGGTAGGCAGAATTTCCTAAACGCGAGCGATTCCATAGAGGAATCAACACGTGGCGAAGAGGACCTGCGCAAAACCGCCTTTCCATATTCTCATCGCACATTAAAGTTAGTATGAGGACGCCGAGCGATATCGTTGAGAGCCGTCGATCGAGCGCAGAGTCATCGGACGATGGTCGCACAAAGAAGATGCATGGAAATTAACCTAAGGTATGGGCGTACATTTGATTGGCTATTGGATGTAGAGGTGGGCCCGGAGCGAAATTTCTATCATAAAGTTTGATTTACAAAGCGTGGAGTATTAATATAAGTTTTGAAGATTAATATAAAGTTTTGAAAGGCATAATTTAAGGTTCGGGAATATAAATTAAAGTTCAAACATTGTGGATAGTATTATCAAATTCTACGAATTTGATAATTAAATAAAAAGAAAATGAAAGAGCCACGTGGGGTAAACAAAAGGGAAATGAGGACGGAGCCACGTCACCATTGACCATCTCTCCTCAGGGCTGACTTTTAGCTGTTTTTGCATCACTATTTCCCTTTGTTGTTTGTATATTTAAAAGGGCACAAATCAGAGAGAAGGGCGAGGAATAGAACGAAGGATAGAACACATAAGAGAAGGCATAGAGGGTTAAGCAAGAAGATATAGATTTGTAATAAAAGCATGTTCGATTAATTGAATGCACAACATCTTGTTGTTTCTTTTGTAATTCGTGAGTTGACCAGCCCTGATCAGATAGTTGGGCCCATTCTTCTAATCAGGTGTTACGTTTTCCCTTTTTCTTGTAGTGTTGTCTTTTATTGTGATTTCTTTACTGCTGTTACAATTTATTTTTAATTGCTGTGAATGTCCTTTAATTTCTGCAGTTTATTTAATTGCTATTATAGTGGTCCATGTGTTGTGGAATTAGATCTATGATATGCAACAGGTCATGTACTTGTATCTCCATATATTTTGTCGTTAGTCTTAGAATAACTAACACCGTCGGGTTGATAATTCATGTGGAGAAAGGTTTGAATTCTATTCATATCTCGACACCAACATTTTGGTACCATTGTTAGGGAAGGCTAACAGGTGCAGCAACAGGATCTGCAACAGATCTAAGGGTCAATCGCTCATCTTGGGGAGGGGATTTATTGCTCTGCTTCAAGTCCTAAGCGTAAGTGATCTGAAATTGTGAGAATAAACTATTTCCTATACAGAGATGGACTGTAGGGGCATTCACTGGACATGTCACCTCTAAAGAGAGGATGAGTTCCAGAGGCTACCTGGCCCTCTACAGACTCTGCCTAAGGAAATAATATGTAAACACAAATATCAAAATCAATGAAAGTATTTTGTTTTTAAATTCAAAGTGTTCATTGATCTGTTTTTATGTGTGAATAAGCAAGATGATATGTTCTGCAATTGAAGTGTAGAGGTTTGATGTTAAAATAACAAGTTTTGATTACTGTATAAACTTGTTTTGGAAAATCATGCTTATGTAATTTTACTGTTTAAACTATCAGAATCTGGAAATAAACAGCCAAAATATACAGAGTGACAGCAGATATTTGTTTAAGCGGTTCACCCCTCTCTTGGGCTACCTCCGCTGGTCCAAAAGCCTCTAATTAGGCTCAGTCCTCTTTTGATTAAATGCTTCAAATGAAATTACATCTGTATAAAATCCTCTAATGGAAAAATAGACTGCTAAAACAGACTCATAAGATCCAAATCAGTATAAAATGACTACAAATTCACCTCCATTGGAGGAAGGTAGCCCAATGCAGCACTCTTTCCCTTTGGCCCTAATGGCTCCACTGTCAAAAGCGCTGTACAATTCGCAGATAGAATGCCCTGATGGCTCTGCAGATACCTCCAACAGCTCCAGAATGATCTCTACACCCAAAATCAAAAAAAAATTCGTCTCAAAAGGCTTCTCCTAGCCAAAGTTATGGCTAACTGAAGTTGGCCCTTCAAAAGCTCCGCTAATTCTGGAAAACTGGAGTTAACTCCAGTTAAATACGGCAACTGTGCGAAATTTGTCAGGCCCTCCAAATTCGGTGGGCAGTTAAGTTTAATGCCGGATGAATCATGATCACATGCATCGGTCACGTTTTATTGTTATATTAAATGGTTTGATAACCACCGGCTTAACCCGCCGGAGGTTGCGCTCTCATGCAACGGTTACCAACCGTTTGTGTTAATCCGCTCCAATGCAATGTAATGCCCATGTTTTAAACCACACGTTCATTTGCCACGTGCCTTGACACGTCACTCCACTCTAAACCCACGTATTAAGCCATATTAAAAGCACGTGCCTTTTACAAACTTTAGAATAGTGGGTTTGGAGCCCTTTAATGAAATTTCGAATTTGATAACATATGTGGTATAATAGTTTAGTTTTCATAAGGTTTAATTTTTTTTTTAATTAAATTAATTAATATATATATTAAATAATATAATATATGATTAATTAAAAACCATATAATATATTAATAAATATATAATTTAATTAATTAATTAAACCTTAAGAAAAATAAAAATTCCCACATAATATTAAAAAATTTCTTTCAAAATTGAAGGTTATTGGGCGTTTTCAAACTGCAATATCTTCCTCATACGGAGTCGGATTTGAGTGCCGTTCACGGCGTTGGGATCGTATTGACGAGCACTTTCCAGTCGATCTGTTTTGGAGCAATTCTGAGCAACTTCCTTTTTGAGCATTTTTCTTCAAGAGACTTGATCTCCTGATCACACCTCCCAAATGGGAAGCTTTTGGACCCTCAAAAGCTTTCTGATTACTGAAACTGATGATGTGGAGACTGATTCTCCACTCTTCCACCTTTGAAAAACTGAAATCTGCCCGATTTCATCAACTGAAGCTTTTGAGAAAATGACAACCTGTCTCTGGAATCAACTGATCTACCATTGCTAAGATTGACTGAGTCATGATGCAAATGATTAAAATTTGCAGAACAGCAATTGTACTTTGCAGAAAAAAAACTTTCTCTACATTGATCAAACTTCCAGAAAGACTTAAAACAACCTTCACCTTGCAAACTGTTCCCATGGCGAATTGTACCATTCTGAAACCGACTTTTTCCCATGCTGAATTTTGTGTCCTTCTTGCTTGCACTGCTTTGCTTTGACACTTCATTTTCTACATTGGCTGACCCAAAAGGTAATTCGTGCAACACAACATCATCTTTTTTCAAAGACAAACTGTTATCAAACTGAGACAAATCATTAGCAACATCATAAAAAGACGAATGCTCAAAATCTGGTCGTTTTAACATCAACAAAGTTAGACTTTGACTTGCATTAACCAGTCTCTTCAATTGACCTGCATGTAGTAAAGAAGATTTCATCTTCTTCTTGTGAGCTCTCACAATGTACTCTTTACCATCTTTGAACAAGTGATACTTGTTTTCATGGCGATGAAAGATGGCCTTCCTGTCAAATAAATAAGGACTTCCCAAAACAATACCTGAAATATCAAGTGGAACCACATCAAGTTCAACTGTGTCAACAAAATGTGCAGTTATTGCAAAGCGCAATATGCACTTCCTTGAAACCTGCAAATTAGCATCCTTGCATATCCATCCAAGTGGATAAGGCTTTGGATGTGGAATGGTCTCAAGTTTCAGCTGCTTGACTAAATCTTCAGAAATAAGATTCGCTTGTGACCCACTGTCAAATAGTGTGTCAATTTTGGTATGTTTTGAAATAACCCTCACATGGAAAAGCTCTATTCTTCTCTTTTCATCAGGAGTATCTTTGTGACAATTCAAAGAGCTAGAACTGGGATTTGCGTCTTGCACCACTTCTTTCCCTTTAGTGTTCTTTAAAACCATGCCTATGCTTTTTGTCTCATCTCCTGAGTCTGACCCTAAGTCTTGCTCAACTGTTGCAACAATTTTCTCCTTTTCTTTGGGCTTGTTTTTGTTCTTGTATTTTTCTGGTTTCAGTTCAGGATGAAGCTTCCAAAAATGATCTTCATCATGACTAGTCTTCGAACAGTTCTTGCAAAAGAACTTTCCTTTGTCCTTTCTTGAATTAGCAACTCTCTTTTTTCCTTTGTTTTTAAAAGTACTATCCTCATCAAAAGCATCAAAAGCATTCTTTCCTCTAGCTTCTAAATGTGTAGCCTGCACACAGACTTCATCTAAGCTGGTAGGATTAAACATTAGGATAGTATGTTGCAGATAATTGTGCAAACCTCCTATGTATTTCAACAAGGTATCTTGACTTTGTAAGTCTACTCCAAGTAGAAGTGCTCTCCTTCTAAACTCTTGGGTATAATCTTGCACATTTTGACCTTTAAGTTGCCTAAAATTTTGCCAATTCATGATTGCTTTTTGAATATGAGCAAGAGGATAAAATTGTTTCTTAATAGCAGTAATAAACTCATTCCATGTTAGAGTTATCTTACCATGCTTTTTAATCTCCTCTCTAGTCCTGGCTTCCCACCAAACCAAAGCTGCTCCATCCATTCGCAAAGAGGCTAATTGGATTTTTGTTTCATCATCATGCAAATTTTGGATTCTTAGATAGACTTCTAGCTGTCTTATCCAATTATCCAATTTCTCTGCATTAACATCACCATTAAACATTGGCAACTCAAACTTTACATCAAGCTTCAACAAAGGATTTTTAAAAGAGGTTTTTGTTTTATGTGACTGATTAACAGAAGTAGAAGAGGATGATGTGGAGGAAGAGGATGACGATGGAGATGAAGGATCACCATTTCCTCCAGTCCCTTTCTTAGACTCATCTTTATCTTTCTTCCCTCCTGAAGAACCTCCTTCTTCTCTTTGGTTTCTAGACCCTTCTCCAGCAATTCTGTCATTTCTCTCCTGGTATAGGATTCTAACCATCTCAGTCAAATCCAAGAAAGCTTTTCTAAAGACTCTTTCTTCTTCCTTGGGATCCATTTCCTCATGTACTTCTCCCTCTCTGGATGACATGCTTGTGGCTGATTCTAAGGCTATGGAGGATGAAATGGAAGGTGGATGTAATGGCACTCTAGCCCTCCTTGGTTGAGGATTAACTTGTTCTCTAACCAGTTGACCTTCCCCTCTTTGCAGTTTCAGCCTAGTAAGCATCAAGATTTGCAGAACCACACAATTAACTTGCACAAATTTCACAATCTCTTAAGAAAAACCTTGAGCTCTGATACCAACTTGATCTGAAATCGTGAGAACAAACTAATTCTCATACAGAGATGGACTGTAGGGGCATTCACCGGATGTTTCACCTTTCAAGGAAAGGATGAATCCGGAGGCTACCTGGCCCTCTACAGACTCTGCCTAAAGAAATAATATGTAAACACAAATATCAAGATCAATGAAAGTATTTTGTTTTTAAATTCAAAGTGTTCATTGATCTGTTTTGAGTGTGAATAAGCAAGAGTATATGTTCTGCAATTGGAGTGTAGAGGTTTGATGTTAAAATAACAAGTTTTGATTACTGTATAAACTTGTTTTGGAAAAGCATGCTTATGTAATTTTACTGTTTAAACTATCAGAATCTGGAAATAAACAGCCAAAATACACAGATGAACATCAGATATTTGTTTAAGCGGTTCACCCCTCTCTTGGGCTACCTCCGCTGGTCCAAAAGCCTCTAATTAGGCTCAGTCCTCTTTTGATTAAATGCTTCAAATGAAATTACATCTGTATAAACTCCTCTAATGGAAAAATAGACTGCTAAAACAGACTCAAAAGATCCAAATCAGTATAAAATGACTACAAATTCACCTCCATTGGAGGAAGGTAGCCCAATGCAGCACTTTTTCCCTTTGGCCCTGATGGCTCCACTGTCAAAAGCGCTGTAAAATTCGCAGATAGAATGCCCTGATGGCTCTGCAGACACCTCCAACAGCTCCAGAATGATCTCTACACCCAAAATCAAAAAAAAATTCGTCTCAAAAGGCTTCTCCTAGCCAAAGTTATGGCTAACTGAAGTTGGCCCTTCAAAAGCTCCGCTAATTCTGGAAAACTGGAGTTAACTCCAGTTAAATACGGCAACTGTGCCAAATTTGTCAGGCGCTCCAAATTCGGTGGGCAGTTAAGTTTAATGCCGGATGAATCGTGATCACATGCATCGGTCACGTTTTATTGTTATATTAAATGGTTTGATAACCGCCGGCTTAACCCGCCGGAGGTTGCGCTCTCATGCAACGGTTACCAACCGTTTGTGTTAATCCGCTCCAATGCAATGTAATGCCCATGTTTTAAACCACACGTTCATTTGCCACGTGCCTTGACACGTCACTCCACTCTAAACCCACGTATTAAGCCATATTAAAAGCACGTGCCTTTTACAAACTTTAGAATAGTGGGTTTGGAGCCCTTTAATGAAATTTCGAATTTGATAACATATGTGGTATAATAGTTTAGTTTTCATAAGGTTTAATTTTTTTTTTAATTAAATTAATTAATATATATATTAAATAATATAATATATGATTAATTAAAAACCATATCATATATTAATAAATATATAATTTAATTAATTAATTAAACCTTAATAAAAATAAAAATTCTCACATAATATTAAAAAATTTCTTTCAAAATTGAAGGTTATTGGGCGTTTTCAAACTGCAATATCTTCCTCATACGGAGTCGGATTTGAGTGCCGTTCACGGCGTTGGGATCGTATTGACGAGCACTTTCCAGTCGATCTGTTTCGGAGCAATTCTGAGCAACTTCCTTTTTGAGCATTTTTCTTCAAGAGACTTGATCTCCTGATCAGTAAGTGCTTTGTGTTTTTATTTTCTTCTTTTTATTGTTTTTCTGTAGAATTTATCTCTCGTCTTGGGGAAGGCATTTATTACCCTCCTCCAAGTCCGGAGCATAGCATGTTGTTTTTATTTCAGCTTTGTTCTATTTTTTTTATTAAAATTAATCCCTCATCTTCAGGAGGGTATCTTGTAACCCTGCCCTAGGTCTTGGGCGTAGTTTCCCATTTTTTTCTCTTATTTCTTTTTCTTTGGGCCAACTTCTCGTCCTGAGGAGGGTATGTGGTTACTCTACTTCAAGTCCTGAATTTTGATTTTGATTTTTCTTTTTATTGTATGTTTGAATATATTATGTCATCCCGGGGAGGAAGATATCTGTCCTGCTTCAAGTCCTGAGCGATTGCTGTTATTTTGATGAACCCTCTTCACAATTTCTATGAACAGAGATCTAAACAAAAAGGTAGAGGATGAGGTCAAGAAAGAAAGCATCAACAGAATCTGGAACTCAGCTAAGGAACTTCACGATGTTACAAATATGAGAAATGAAAACTATATTGAAGGTTGGTTTCACTGTATTGCTTTCTTGCAACATCACTCCACACTTTATCAGCTCTTAGCACCATCCTTAACAAGGAAATTGGTCTCTCATACCTGTGTATTTATTAACATACATCTCTCAATTATGGGTATGTGCATACTTGAAGCTATTAGATGATCCAAACATAAATATTATCATAGGATATCAAGTTTGAATAAAATAATTATTAATTTAAGATATTAAATTAATAATTATTATTCTAGTACATTTAATAATTTTTTGAGATACTTAGAAATAGAAATTTGTTATTAAAATAAGACTCTAGAAAAGAGTCGTTTCCTAGGCTCTAAGTTAGGAGTAAAGTTAGTAGAATGGTTAGAAGGTCATTTATTGTAAATGGACACTTGTTGATTTTCCAAGAACTGGAAGAGCTGGAATCTTCCTCCTCGTATCCACTGCAACATTACTGTGGCTCTAATACCACATGTAAATGCAGAAGTGTCCTTAGACAGATAACTTTATTGATCATGCAAAAAGATTACATAGCAAATTACATGAGTTTACACACGTAAACTCACGCTCTCACATTCTCTAATTGCACAATGAAATAGGAAACTAACCTATTTATAAGCTCTATGTTCTAACTTAATCTAGTTATGGATCACTTGGAAAATCAACAAGTGTCCATTTATAATAAATGACCTTCTAACCATTCTACTAACTTTACTCCTAACTTAGAGCCTAGGAAACGACTCTTTTCTAGAGTCTTATTTTAATAGAAGCCTTATTTCAAAAATGGATTTATTGGAGGTACTCTTATATGTAAGTATATTTTATTTTTCAAAGTAGCGTAAGTGTAGTGTAGATTATAGAATGAATAAAGACATAAATAAATAAATTTCTTTATATGTAAAAATAGTTTTTTTTTGTTGCAATACATTGTGAAAATTAACATTTGTGATCAATATTAAAATTAATTTATGTATGTAGATGAACTATATTGTAAATAAATTTTCTACAAACACTCATATTCATTTTGATCACCTTCCTGGAAAAATTCATTAATTATCATATCTTATGGCTTGCGGGCCTGATGAAAATTCTGGAAAAACAGTCAGGACAGTGATTTTTTGAGGGACCAAATGGGTGTATTTTCAGGACCTGTTTCTATCCTACGTATCCCTTCATGTATAATTTTTAACCCAATTTCAATCACTCAATTTTGAGTTGAAATGAAAAATTTATGACGAAAACAATGACAGGATGTCTAATAGGCAACTCAGGAAAAGAGTTGGGACAGTCCATTTTTGGAGGCCTAAATGACTATATTTTGGAAACCTATTTCTATGGTATATTCCCCTATGAATCTAGTTTACAAAAAAAATTGAATCACTTTATTTTTATTTCGTATGAGGAATTTATGACCAAAATACTAACTGCTTATCATAAATCAACACTCTTGAAACTCTGTTTTCGCGGTTGTTCACTAGCGTATATGACTCATCAATTATCCTTGCCTTCAAAACCTATTTCTATTGGAGATACATAAATGAATATTCTTTAATCTCCAATTTGAATCGGTTCAATCCTTCCTCAAATGAAAACATTATGCTTGAAATATCAACTATTGGTTTGAGCTGGAAAATTGAAAATGACTTTATTATGCAAGTTGTTCTAAGAAAATTTAACATATCATTACATTGTATTTTTAAAACTTGTTTCTATTGGAGGTGTATCTATGAATTCAATTTCATTTGGATTTTTAATCACACAAATCGGATGAAAAACAAAGAAGATACCATTGAAACACTGATGGTTAGTATGGTTGGCCACCACTCTCCTGCATGTAATAAATTAATTTTACTTTGTTATTTTTTTTCCATGAATTTGTTTTATAGATTAACTACTTGTTTTTTTTGCATATTTCTTGGATTAAGAGAGCCCGATCACTTCTCTTCTTCCATGATTTCATGTTTTACTGCAGGTAGACACTCGTTTTTTTTGCAGGTCCGAGGGGAATAAATGAGGTCAATTTATGAACAAGTGATTCTTGAAGACAATGATAATAAAAACATTTTCAAGGATGTTTCCTCACAAAAAGAAAACAACAGGAATAATTTTCATCAGTAAACAGATTTATAACATGAGAAATGAGAATTGATTTCTATTTGAATATCGAAGTCATTTCCGAAAAAAAAAACATTTTCCATTTATTCACCATTTACAAACAACATTGCTGCAACAAAAATCATAACCATTGTAACTTAAATATTTTTATTTATTTATTGGTTTTCAATAAAGAGTCATTTATTTTCTAATTTTTCTTATGTTTTTATTCTATAGGTATTGTTTACTTCAAAGTCACATTTTTTTTGTTTTGTTCTCAAAATAAAAAAAGTGAGTTCTTAAGTTTCGTGATGCTTTTACTCCAGATGCTGCTACTCGTGATGTTGTTATTCCTTGGATGCTGCTACTCGTGATGTTGTTACTCCTTGGATGCTACTACTCGTGATGCTGTTACTCTTTGGATGCTGCTACTCCGTAATGTTGTTACTTGTTGGTTGCTATTACTCCAGATGCTGCTACTCATGATGTTGTTACTCCTTGGTTGTTGTTACTCTAGATGCTGATACTCAGGATGTTGTTACTCCTCAAATGCTGCTACTCCGCAATGTTGTTACTCCACGATGTTGTTACTCGAACTACTGTTACTCTGGATGCTGTTACTCGCACTGTTGTTACTCTAGATGTTGTTACTCGCACTGCTGTTACTCAGGATGCTTTTACTCGCACTGTTGTTACTCCGGATGTCGTTACTTGCACTTATGTTACTCTGGATGCTGCTACTCACACTGCTGTTACTCTGGATGTTGTTACTCGCACTGTTGTTACTCCAGATGTTGTTACTCGCACTGCGATTACTCCAGATGTTGTTACTCGCACTGTTGTTACTCACACCGTTGTTACTCTGGATGTTGTTACTTGCACTGATGTTACTCTGGATGTTGTTAATTGCACTGCTGTTACTCGCACCGATGTTAATCTGGATGTTGTTACTCCATTGGCGCTATGAATCTCTCACTGTTGTTACTCCGTCAGTGTTGTGAATCTCTCACTGTTGTTACTCCGTCAGTGCTATGAATCTGTCGCTGCTATTACTCCATCAGTGATGTGAATCGGTCACTGTTTTTACTCCGGAAAATTTTTCTAAGTGTTGGATGTTGTTATTCCTTCTAAAATTTTCGAAGTGTCCGGTGTTGTTTCTCCTCTGATGCTGTTACTCCTTCGGTGATGTTACTCCATGGTGATATTTTTATGAGTACTTGTTGTTGTTACTCCTCCAGTGTTTTTACTCTACCAAGGTAAGTCGCCAGGTACGTCCTCGACCTACTCCATGGATTTATTTGGTATTTTACTTATGACATGATCAACTATGACTGATGACAGACATACTTTACTTGGGGGGAGATTTCGTATTTAAAGGATGACTATTATGGTAAGTCTTGTCAAGAATGATTCACTCTTAATTCCTCATTTTTTTGTAAAGTGACTAATCCTCCCTCATGTCACCTTCCTAACATCATTCTTTTTCCCCTTTCCCTGTTATTACCTAAGTCATGGTTGTTGTTACCTTAGTCAAAACTATTGTTGTTGGCCAATTTTCACATTAAATTCAACATATGTAGGTCTTTCTGATTTGTTTTTCTCTTCGATGAATAGGGAATACTTTTAATGGTCTAGGCCCTCTTTGACATAATGATTGGGTAGTCAATTTATCTTTGTTTATCTATAAACATAATCTTATTTCTAAGGAATAATTATGCAAAGATGATTTCACCATGTCAACTTTCAACCTTCCTAATTGGTCAAGTCCCTGATCTTGTAAAATTTATGATGGTGAACATAGAATTATATTTAAATATTTCCGCCATTATCTAATGAATTGTTCCTCAACCCCAATCTTAGAAATGAAAAATATATTTATCAGCAGTCATTTTAAGGTTATTAGTTTTTGAAGAAGAAAAACTATCAAAGTTGAAAATAGTTACTACAAAACATTTTACATCATCCCTAGCTCTCAAGGCGCTGACCTGCCACCCCATCTATTAAGGAATATGTTATTGATTAGCAAAAATTATGGTTGAATTTTAAAACTTAAATGGTCAACTAGAGGATAGGAGGTCTCATCACAAGACGACCTACCATGACCATAGGTCCTAATAAAGTGACATTACTACTGCTGGTCACCAAGCCACGGTAATGGCCTTCGGTCATAAGACTGAAGGAAAAGAGGTCTCATCATGAGCCAAATTTTTCACTTTTGTTAGCTCCCGTGAATGGCATTGTTATTAACTGGTTACCATGCTAGAAAAATGATCTTCAGTTGACATCTAAGTAAATTGAAAAGGCTTTTTGCAACTATGTACTTATTTATAATAGATGGGACACCGGTATCTCAATGGGTTAAAAAGGTCCTTGTCGAGGCTATGGACGCCTGCTGGCAGCAGTGGCTATGACTATGGTATAGAAGTTAATTTAATACTATAATCTACGTGGTTACCTTGTTTTCTCAAAGCTAATTTCCGAAAAAGTTGACTGTTACATATAAAAAGTTTTCCAGAACTCATGGTTCGTGGGGTAATATTTAATCAGTTCTTAGATGATGGTGGTTATGGTTTATATCTATTATTGAGTTATAAATATTTACTTTACATGTTAGGGATGAAACTTTTAGGATATTTGATATTTGACATTTTGTATCATATAATCTATAATTTCTTTATTATATAAGTATCATAGATTTAACCAAAGATAGTTGCTTGCACAATCAATCACCATTTATTCATACCTTAACAACACCACTAAGAGGTCTGATTCTGATTTTGAATCCCATGTGATTGGAAAAATTGAGAATCAAAGACTGAGATAACTAATTCTCATAATTTCTATGCTCATGACAACCAAAGTTTATGGAAATATGGAATGCATCTTTTCCCTTCTTATCCATTATTATTCCATGTCATTCACAATATGATTATGTCACTTTTATATGTAATGAGGTAATTGAGGTGATGAATTACTAGTTAAGGATGCTCATGAGATATTTTTTATAGATGACAGGGAAACTAATCAGTTTGGTGGAAGGAAACCCTACTACAATTTCTCATTACTTTTTTAGCTTGCATGGCTTCCACCTTCCGCATCACTTTCAGCATCGGCTCAACCTACATCAACTTCAAGAAATGTGAATCCATACATGTCATTGGAGGGAAAAATTGAGGTAAAATAGCATAAGGTTTTGATTTATTAAAATTTTAGGAGAATGTCATGAAAAACCATTGAGCATAATTCACTCATATTTTTCAACCATTATTTTCCCTTCTTTACCACTTCCCATTTTTCAGAGACAAAATATTTCAGTTTGGGGGAGTGTTACTTTCATTATCATGAACATGCCATTAATACTCTTTACCATCCATCGATCTCATTATTCATTCTCAAAATCTCCCTTATTCCATTTTGCTATACACCAAACAAAGATTTAAGGCATGATTGTAGCAACCACCTCAATTTGTTTTAGTGTAGCATGAGGGCATGCTAATTTTCTAGTTTGGGGGGAGGGTTGCTATACATGATGAATGATTTATCATTTCTTCCTCATTTAAGGTATACAATCCTAAAATTGATTTTTGTATATTTTTAAAACTATCAACTCGATTCTTCTGGTTTTTGGACAACAAAGATGTATCATTAAACCCAGAAATTTTCAAGAATCATGCATTATTATCTAAAACCATTTTTCTGATATATTGAAATCCATTCATTGCATTGATTCGATTTTCGGATTGGAGAAGCATTAATATAGTATAAATTTCCTTACAAAATTTCAGCAAAATCTGGTTTGTAATGTAGTTTGTATTTACGTGTATCATACTTTGTTGCAACTTCATATACATATGGTTTAAAGTATACATGAAAATTAGTTTAAGGAAGCATTTAAGGAATAAGCCTTCTCTTCCATCAGTATCATGCATTGGGGTGAGCATTTCGATTATTGTATTACAATTTGCTTAATACTGAGGCATTGGGTTGCATGAGGACATGCAACATGTTCAGTTTGGGGGAGATGTTGAGCCTATAATTTGTATTATTATTATCACCTTTTAACATCCATTTCATCCATTTATAATGTTCTTTTATCACATTATTTATCATGATTTATTATATAATTCCATTTCATAATTACTTATGCTCTTTTGGATAAATAATACTTGTTCTCCTTTATTTTAATAAATTAATGATTATTATGCATGATTTTTCCAATGATGGTTTATTAATGAATTCATTATAATATAACTCACTATTTTAGCCTCCAAGATCTCTTTCATATTGCAGATTTGATTTTCAAATGTTAATTAAATATTCCAACGGAGAAATTCATTGGAATAACAAGAGACAGTTTTGCATTGAATGTTTTGGGAAAACGGAGAAGAATATTGAAAATTCGAAACATCAGTTTTGTGCAGAATGGACCAAATTAGTTTTATTATGAGCAATTTTCCAAATTTGGTCTTGATTGAGAGAAACGCAAGGTTCTTCGAAGGACAAATTTGCAGATTTTCTGTTATGGCCATTTTCAAAAATTGCCCCAATTGTAATTGCCAGATTCGACTTGTGCCAGCTAAATCATGATGGAAAGATCTTTCAGATCTCATCTTGCTTATTGAGATTTTTTAATCAATCTATTTCCCTTTGTTGTTTGTATATTTAAAAGGGCACAAATCAAAGAGAAGGGGGAGGAATAAAACGGAGGATAGAACGCATAGGGCAAGGCATAGAGGGTTAAGCAAGAAGAGACAGATTTATAACAAAAGCATGTTCGATTAATTGAATGCACATCATCTTGCTCTTTCTTCTGTAATTCATGTGTTTACTGCAGCCTTGATCAGAGAGTTGGGTCCACTCTTCTAATGAGGTGTTGCGTTTTATTGTGATTTATTTACTACTGTTACAGTTTATGTTGAACCCTTAGTTAAACTGAGAGGGGGGGGTGAATCATTTTAACACATTCATGGACTTTTAAAAATTTCCTTTAAATGTTTTTACACCTTCATTTCATGATCAACTTTTTACATAATGTAACATCAATCTTAATACGTGAGCAGCAAGTATTAAGCAAATTAGATACACCATATCAACACATAAACATCATGCACATAGACAATAGATATAAGTGGAAACCCATAAGGGAGAAAACCACATCTTATTATTGTTGTGATGCAAAGGCAAGCTCCAAGTCCCTCTCACCACTGATTTTCTAGTAGGCTCCAACCTACAGGAGGCTACTACCTCAATTCTGTAAGCTACAACTTGCAAGGAAGCTCCAACTCCCATCTATTTTTTGCATGCTACAACCTACAGAAGGCTCCTACCTCAGCCAGCTACAACTTGATATGGAAGCACCAACTTCCTCACTCTTTCAAAAAAACCACATGCTGATTTACCTGGATATCAACTATGTTCTGTTCCTTCTTCACTGTTGTCCACCAGCCTTCATATCTACCTTATATTATCTCTGAATCTTCATAGCTTCTCTATCTACTCCTCCTTATTCTTACGATCTTTGCCTCATTTCTCCATTCTCTAACTTCTCTATGCATATGTTGGTAACATTATCTATGGAGATCACCTCATAACTATTTGCATTCCACAGGGAATTCAAAATGAACGGCCATGACTCTTTTTCTTCCACCTTATCATTTCTTTTTCATATCATTCAAAATAATATAGTAATATGTACATATTTCAGTTTTACAGTGGAGTTTTGTTTTCCTACGGAGACTTGCCTTTGCATCACAAACAATATAAAATAATTAAAACATTTACATTTACATTTGCAACAGATATATCTCATTCAACCCTTTCAGTTCTTGGCTCACTGTGTGTTTGTCGTTTTCGCTGCTGTAGTGTAACAGTTGTGCATACTCTCCTTCTTTCTATGCATGTAGAATGCATTTCCAAAATTATGTTCTAAATCTTGAAGCTTTATCAATGCTGAAGCTTTTCCATCAGAGGTTAAAATCTCTGTTATAACTCAACAATGCAATTTCATTTTAATTGGAAATGCTCAAATTGGCAAACTCGGTTTTAGAAGCCCACCTTTAATACACTCTGAAAAAGAAATCAACACAATTTCAATACAACAACTCTAATGCGGAAGTAGCTCTTCATCTTATGCGCTATGGTCAAAAATTCACTTTTGTAACTTCATATGCGAAGGTTACCTTTTAAAACTTATGGTTTGAAACCATATTAAAACCCATTGCATGCATATTCGAATTAACATTCGAATAGCCCAAAGCAATAACCTTCGTTCTCAGCTTATAATTATTGAATGCATATGTTGCTCACGGCTTTATCATCTTATACAAAAATCGACTTTGGATTAAAACATTGATCAAATGCATTAATGCATATATGAATAATGTTTATATGCGCGCCCATTCAAATAACTTCAACCACCATTCCAAAAATCTCAAATGTCAACATAATACAAGTTCGAGTCCCACATATCCAGACTTTAACATTAATAAAGTTTTATTAATAAAACTTTAGCTCATACCTCACTTAACAACCCAGCAGCTTCACGATGCGAAGACCCTTGGATCGTTTCCCTTCAGGATCGAACAAAAATCATGTTACATATGTTCCAGAGGTTCATCACCTCAAAATTGCATGATAAAAGCAGGTCCCAACATTAACTTACCATTCACATCCAACAGCTGACCATTGATTGCATTGTTTCTCCCCAATCCAATGATAATCGCATAACCAAAATGCACGAGTTTTAATTCTCAGAAATTACGTGATAAAAATGGTTTTTAAAAACGACTCTTTGCCATGCGCCTGCCATATAATGCTATCACATTTTTTTCATAAAAACAACTTACCATTTATGAGCTACGCAAAACCCACTCCTAGATTCCAAAACCACTTCTACTATAATGCTCTAATTCCGCTACGATTAACCATGGTTTGATGTAATGACATGGTTTAATTTATATAACCAAACACAGGTTTTAAATCTGCTTCAAACGAACTCTTCATTCCATCTCTTTCACGGCTTGATTGCCCCACTTATAATTCCGCTTCAATTCTTGATAAGGTCTCTACATACGTTTCATGAGTTAGGCCTCTACTACGATCTTTCACTGTAACATTACTACCATTTCGATCCACTCATCCAACCTTTTTGTTCCATCGAGCTTTTAGTTATTTCATTCTTCCACTTGAATATTTGATTATTCCAACGAATTCGATATGCATTAATAATCAGAGATTATTGTGTTGCATCATTCATAAGAAAAGATTTACCCTTATCAAATTTTATTGAGACCTCCATGCAGAGAATTATATACGTTCAAACAAATAACGCGAATTCAAATGATTCAAATCAACACAAGTGTATATAAAAAACCCTTCTTTGTTATTACAACTAGCAATTATGGTTCGATTCATTAGATTCCAATCAACTGTAGTTTCATTAGAATAGTCCTAAAATCCTTTGTCTTCATCTACGCATGGATTAGTTTCATATCCAATGTCTGTGGTTAAATACTCAATAAAACCCAAACCACAAATTTTCAGAGCTTACTCCTCAACGCACTGTCTATTTCAAACTATGTGCCCCCTCTCTATTTGAATGTCCTTCTTAAGGTCTCATATATTTAGATATTGAACGTTGTGTTTACATTCACAATTTCAGATCATCTTTGGATATGAACCATCGCTCCTAAAATACCGTGCAGGCATATGTTACAACAGGAATATTCTCCTTGCTTCGATTCTATTAGATTGAATGTAGAATTCAAAGCCACATATCTCAAAAGGCGTTGACACAGGATTCAATTCATAATACCCTACCACAGTATTGTCATTAATATATCAATGGCGTGAAAAAACACCATTAACCCCAATTTCAGTATTTTACCACACTGTTCCTTACACATTTTCTTATGAAGTTCAAAATCAATGGCCCTTATACTACCCATAGGCTTACAGAAACTCTACTGCCTAAACCTACTCTAACTCTTGCCACAGAGTTTATTCAAAACCTTTTATAAACCCTGATCAACTCACACATTAAATCATTAATGCACAGATAATTGCACATCGACATGAATGTTGATTTCTTCAATGACACACAAAACCTACTTAAAACCCAAATTACAGAGTCTCATCCCATAGCAATTAAACTAAACAATACTCATACTATCTCTGCTTCTTTGTTGCCTCTGCTTCTTGTCTAATGCTTTCTCTGATGCCTCTCTGCTACCTCTCTACTTCTTTGCTGCCTCTGCTACCTCTCTGCTTCTTTGCTACCTCTACTTCAATTCGCTGTCTCTGCTTCTAGTCACCTATCTGCTTCATCCATTGCCTCTACTTCTTGTCTAATGCTGCCTTTCTACCTTTGCTGCTTAACTATTTTTCCTTTGTGCTCCTTTTTCTTGATGATAATTTAGGTGCTACTCCTATCTTCTCCTTTTCCATCAATGACAATATTTCCAAAGTCTCCCCCTTTGGCATTGATGGCAATAATCCACCAATACTCCAATACTTCCTTCAAGACTTCCTCCCCCTTTCATTCTGAAAGGTGTGTTTTGTCTTCCTCTGCCTATCTTCTTTTGCTTGATTTTCCTCCCCCTTTGACATCAATGGCAAAGGGTTGCACATTTCCCAGTGTGGATTCTATCTTTGCATTTCCTTTCTCTGAGTTGTGTTTAGGCCTTCTTCTCATGGCTTTATACCTTGTCTTCCTAACTGGTGTACAAGAGTTGTTGGGAGAACATTTTTTTTTTTTTGAAAATCAGACTTAACTAATCAGGGACACATCGTTGGAACAATACTGACATATTGATAATGCTTCATACGAAATTTAAAGTCTGCTCCAAATATAATTCAATTCATATTATGATATTCATCTAAGATACATATATGTAGTACACATCTATTCAAATATGACGATGCCAATATATCTTTTATAGATGCGGTTCAGCTTTACTGCCTGTTGGTGGTGATAAGAGCTAGGCTGCTGACAAGGATATTACACTTAATAGCTGAAAGACCCTTGATACTGATGCAAACAATGAATTAACTAGAATTTAATCTAAGAGATCAAATGAATTTACTACTTGTACAGAGTACTTTCAAAACTAACCCTTGAGGCTAGATACATTCAATGTATTAGTTAGTCTCACTTATCAATCATGCAATTTTATTTATGACATAAGGGGGTATGTATGTCAACAATCAACCTATCTTTAATGGTGAAATATCAGCAAATCCTTTCTACTGAAGTATGCTTTTGATGAATCAATAACAGACTTTTGAGCTTCAACTGTAAGATTAACACAACTAGTCCTTCATACTTCCGATACTTTAACTATTCTATCATGATGATCTTCAGTAAAACATCTTCAAGTTGTTTAATTGAAATCTCAGCAAACAGACTTCACTCAGTTTTATGAATGATCTTAAGAAAGAGGCCTTGAAGATATATTTGTACTAACTTAAGGAAGACATGCAGTTATATCTAGAAATAGATACTACTTCAATTCTCAATATACTACTTCAAGTGTAAACACGATAATGTTCCTTTTTCCCTTTCATTGACCCTTTTATGCTTTAATAATGTAGATAACGCTAGGTATACTACCTTGATGTACTTTTGCAATAATCATTTGATCCTGAGGACCTGTACCATACTACTGCTCCACTGATAACACTCGGTATTCTGTTGATAGGCATGCTGCTTGTACCAAATACCAATTGATGCAACTTTCACTTCAGCTCACACATGAACCCATAGTTAAGACAACCTTCATAGTTTCTACTATAGAGCTTTCCACTGTTCACACCAACAATCATCAATATACTGAATTTGATCTTGGAATCATTAACCATTTTTCTTATTATGTCATTCTGTTCAAAGGAATACCATTGCATGTTCCTTTCTAGGACTGCTCCAGAATCATTGCTGCTTTATATTCAATTCAATTGTTCTAACATAATGATCTTCGGGAAGACATCTTCAATTTCTATACTAGGAATCTTCATGGGCAGACCACTCAGAGATTTGTCACTTATTTAAACTCATTCCTCCAAGGGGAATTTTCGTAGATGAATGATGTAATGATATAATTATGATAAACATTTCTCTTACTTATCCTTCTTAAATTTGATTCATTGTTAATTCTTGTAGTGTGATGCACAGTGTGATCATCCTCTATGGAATTTTCAATGTTATAGTTCGAAACATTTTTTTTTTTCTGTGATTTAACCATTCATCACATAGTGTGATGTTGTCTTCTTAGCTTACATGATCTTGGATGATGTTCTCTCTACTACCATGGATTCTTGTTTCCTTCTCTTCTTCCATCAATCTACCAGCTATTGAATGCTTCAGATAATATTTTTCCTCTATAGTTCTCTGTTAGAGGAACTTTCCTCTCCCTTCCTGACCTTTAACCTGTTGTTATTCCATGGAGCTCTTCTTAGACTACTTTTGTGGGGACTATTTATGAACTGCTCTCCCCCTGGGATGTTTCTTCATATCTATCACTGGTTGCATTGCTTCCTAGATTAGCTCCCCTTGAGGCTATGATGGATTCATTATGTTATTGAGGTAATAGGCTCCCCCTTTCTCTTTTCCTTCCATACTTTATTTGGGTTCTTCATAATGTCTGCACTTATTTTTGATTCATAGTTTTGTTTGATTTGTTTAGATTCTATCATCTGTCTAGATTTATTTAATGTATATGGAAGTTTACAGTATTTTTCTTTGTGACCAAGCTTGAGGCATACATAACATCTTATTTTACCAAGGTACGTTTGAGGTAATGTATAATATTTTATGCTCCCTTTTGAACATAATTTACATTCAAAAAGTTTATGTCCAAAATTATTGCATGCATAACAGTAGCCATGGAAATGATTTATGTACCTAGTGAGTGGTCATCCTTTCCATTTGTTTGCTTGAGGTAGTCTTCTCATTTGCTGCATCTTTTGCTGTTTAAACTTGATTCTCTTTGTCTTACATTGAGCTGCTACATGTCCAAAGTCATTACATGAATAGCAGTAGCCACATAAATGATTTGTGTACCTGGTGAAGGATTGTCTTTTCCATTTGCTTGCTTGAGGGGTTATTCTCATTTGTTGCATTTTTTGCTAGTTAAATTTGATATGCCTTGTCTTACAATGTGCTGTAATATGTCCTGGTTTATGAAAATAGAAACATGTGATA
The DNA here is from genome assembly GCA_034641835.2 of Pinus albicaulis. Taxonomy (NCBI): domain Eukaryota; kingdom Viridiplantae; phylum Streptophyta; class Pinopsida; order Pinales; family Pinaceae; genus Pinus; species Pinus albicaulis. The sequence continues at coordinate 70,932,835 of CM076582.1, read as the reverse complement.
TTTTTCATAGGAGGAAAGAATCTCCTTTGACATCTTCTGAATTTTTTCAATTCATCCTTAGGAGCATATGAGCCTTTAGCAGTTGATTGTTTCATCCTTTCATTCTCTATCCTTTCATGTTGCTGCTTGTTTCTGTTTGTTTCTTTACAAATCATGTTCTTGTTAGCTTCTACTTCTGTAGGAATCTTCTGAACTACTTCATTATCCTTTACATCTTTTACAAAAATGATATTCCTGTTATCTTCTACCTTGGACTTACTTGTTTCTCCTTCATAGCCTATCCCATTCTTTATGAGAGGAGACCTTTGAGCATTTAGAATTTGGTCCAACTGTCTAGAGCTTTTCATTTGTGGAATATTCATAATTAGTTCAATTTGAGGCTTTTCTAATTTCATCCTTAGGCTTACCACCTCTTCTTCCAATCTTCCACATTTCAGACGTTTCTATCTCATTTGTTGCAACAGAGTGTCTTCTACTTTCCTTGCTTCTTCAAGTTGTGCCTTCAAGCCAACAATTTCTTCCTTATTTCATATTCTCTTGCATCACATATTTGCACCAATGTCTTAAGGTATTTTTTTTCATTCTTCAATCTTTCTATTTCAGTCAAGGTTGTGTCAAGTTTTCCTTTTTCCTCAATTGTAATTTCTTCATGGAACTTTCTGCCATTCACACTAGCAGGTACCTCATTTGATTGAACATTTTACTTTTGACATGATTTTTTCTTCTTCTTAATTCTCTTCTCCTTCTTGAAAATGCAGCCCCTAGTGTCTACTTCATGCATGAAATGCAATCTATCCCAGATTTCTTTTGAAGAGGTTAGATCCATTATTAAATCAAGATCCTTGTTATGAAGACTGTTGTATATCACACATTTTGCCTTGGAATTCCACTATTTTTCTTGCAAAGAGGTAGAGTCTATGCAATAACCATCACATACAAGCTTCCATACCTCAAGTTCATAAGCCATTAAATCTATTTTAACCTTATCTCTCCATTCAGGAATTTTTTTTGTATTTAGCATAGGTACATTTTGATAGTCCATGACTAAAGCAAATCTCCTTCAAGCTATAAGGCTTACACCAAAGGAACCTACTTCGATACCAATTGTTGAACCTTTAGTTAAGCTGAGAGGGGGGGTGAATCAGTTTAACACATTCATGGAATTTTAAAACTTTCTTTTAAACTTATTTACACCTCCATTTCATGATCAACTTATTACATAATGTAATAGCAATCTTAATATGTGAGCAGCAAGTATTAAGAAAATTAGATACACCATATCAACACATAAACATCATGCACATAGGCAATAGATATAAGTGGAAACCCATAAGGGATAAAACCACATCTTATTATTGTTGTGATGCAAAGGCAAGCTCCAACTCCCTCTCACCACTGATTTTCTGTAGGCTCCAACCTACGGGAGGTTACTACCTCAATTCTGTAAGCTACAACTTGCAAGGAAGCTCCAAATCCCATCTATTTTCTACAGGCTACAACCTATAGGAGGCTTCTACCTCAGCCAGCTACAACTGACATCTATCAAGCTACAACTTGATATGGAAGCACCAACTTCCTCACTCTTTCAAAAAAAAAATCACATGCTGATTTACCTCGATATCAGCTCTGTTCTGTTCCTTCTTCACTGCTATCCACTAGCCTTCCTATCTGCCTTATATCATCTCTGAATCTTCACAGCTTCTCTATCTGCTCCTCCTTCTTCTAACTCTCTCTGCCTCATTTCTCCATTCTCTAACTTCTCTATGCATGTGTTGGTAACATTATTTATGGAGATCACCTGATAACTATTTGCATTCCATAGGGAATTCGAAATGAGCAGCCATGACTCTTTGCCTTCCACCTTCTCATTTCCTTTTCATCTCATTCAAAAGAATATATTAATATGTACATATTTCAGTTTTACAGTGGAGTTTTGTTTGCCTACGAAGACTTGCCTTTGCATCACAAACAATATAAAATTAATTAAAACATTTACATTTACATTTGCAACAGACATATCTCATTCAACCCTTTCAGTTATTGGCTCACTGTGTGTTTTTCTTTTCTGCTACTATAGTGTAACAGTTCTACATACTCTCATGCTTTCTATGCATGTAGAATGCATATCCCAAATTATGTTCTAAATCTGGCAGCTTTATTAATGCTAAAGATTTTCCATTAAAGGTCAAAATCTCTATTATAACTCAATAATGAAATTTCATTTAATTTGAAATGCTCAAATTGGAAAACTCAGTTTTGGAAGCCCACCTTTAGTACACTCTGAAAAATCAGTCAACACAATTTCAACCCAACAACTCTAACGTGGAAGTAGCTCTTCATATTATGCGCTATGGTCAAAAATCCACTTTTGTAGCTTCATATGCGAAGGTTACCTTTTAAAACTTATGGTTTGAAACCATGTTAAAACCCATTGCATGCATATTCGAATTAACATTCGAATAGCGCAAAGCAATAACCCTCGTTCTCATCTTATAATTCTTGAATGCATATGTTGCTCACGACTTTATCATCTTATATAAAAATCAACTTTGGATTAAAACATTGATCAAATGCATCAATGCATATATGAATAATGTTTATATGCACACCCATTCAAATGACTTCAGCCAGCATTCCAAAAACCTCAATTGTCAACATAATACAAGTTCGGGTCCCACATATTTGGACTTCAACATTAATAATTTTTATTAATAAAACTTTAGTTCAGACCTCACTTAACAACCCAGTAGCTTCACGATGCGAAGACCCTTGGATCGTTTGCCTTCAGGATCAAACAACAATCGCATTACATATGTTCCGAAGGTTTATCACCTCAAAATTGCGCGATAAAAGTGGGTCCCAACATTAACTTACCATTCACATCCAACGACTGACCATTGATCGCATTTTTTCTCCCTAATCCAACGATAATCACATAACCAAAATGCACGAGTTTTAATTCTCAGAAATTACACGATAAAAATGGTTCTTAAAAACCACTCTTTGCCATGCGCCCGCCATCTGATGCTATCACGTTTTTTTCATAAAAACAACTTACCATTTCTGAGATACGCGAAACCCACTCCTGGATTCCAAAACCCCTTCTACTGTAATGCTCCAATTATTCTGCAATTAACTACAGTTCGATGTAATGAGATGGTTTAAATTATATAACCCAACACACGTTTTAACTCCACTTTAATCTAAATCTTCATTCCATCGCTTTCATGACTCGATTTCCCCACTTATAATTATGCTTCCATTCTTGATAAGGTCTCTGCATACGTTTCATGACTTAGGCCTCTTCTATGATCTTTCACTGTACCATTTCGATCCACTCATGCAGCCTTTCTGTTCCATCGAGATTTCAGTTATTTCATTCTTCCACTTGAATATTTTATTATTCCAACGAATTTGATACGCATTAATAATCAGAGATTATTGTGCTACGTCCTTCATAAGAAAGGATTTACCCTTATCAAATTTTATTGAGACCTCCAAGTAGAGAATTATATACATTCAAACAAAGAACGTGAATTCAAATGATTCAAATCAACACAAGCGTATATAAACAACCCTTTTCTGTTATTACAACCAACAATTATGGCTCGATTCATTAGATTCGAATCAACTCCAGTTTCATTAGAATAGTCCTAACGTCCTTTGTCTTCATCTACGCATGGATTAGTTTCATATCCAATGCCTGTGGTTAAATCGTCAATAAAATCCAAACCATTATTTTTCAGAGCTTACGCTTCAACGCATTGTCTATTTCAAACGATGTGTCCCCTCTCTACTTGAATGTCCTTCTTAAGGTCTCATATATTCAGATATTGAACGTTGTATTTACATTCACAATTTCAGATGGTCTCTGGATATGAACCATCACTCCTAAAATGCCCTGCAAGCATATGTTACAACAGGAATATTCTCCTTGCTTCGATTCTATTATATTGAATGTAGAATTCAAAGCCACATATTTCAAAAGGCGTTGACACGAGATTCAATTTATAATACGCTACCACGGTATTGTCATTAATCTATCAATGGCGTGCAGAAACACCATTAACCCAATTTCAGTATTTTACGACATTGTTCCTTACACAGCTGCTTATGAAGTTCAAAATCAATGGCCCTTCTACTGCCCGTAGGCTTACAGAAACTCTATTGCCTAAACCTACTCTAACTATTGCCACAGAGTTTATTCAAAACCGTTTATAAGCCCTAATCAACTCACACATTAAATCATCAATGCAAAGATAATTTCACATCGCCACATCGACATGAATGTCGATTTCTTCAATGACACACAAAACCCACTTAAAACCCCTATTACAGAGTCTCATCCCATAGCAATTAAACTAAACAATACTCATACTATCTCTGCTTCTTTGTTGCCTCTGCTTCTTGTCTAATGCTTTCTCTGCTGCCTCTCTGCTACTTCTCTACTTCTTTGTTGCCTCTACTTCAATTTGTTGTCTCTACTTCTAGTCACCTATCTCCTTCATCTATTGCCTATGCTTCTTGTCTAATGCTGCCTTTCTACCTTTGTTGCTTAACTATTGTTCCTTTGTGCTCCTTTGTCTTGATGATAATTCAGGTGCTACTCCTATCTTCTCCTTTGCCATCAATGACAATATTTCCAACAATTTATTCTTAATTGTTGTGAATGCCCTTTAATTTCTGCAGTTTCTCTAATTACTATTACAGTGGTCCGTGTGTTGTGGAATTAAACCTATGATCTACAATAGGTCATGTACTTGTATCTGCATATACTTTGTCGTTAGTCTTGAAATAACTAATGCCCTCGGGTTGATAATTTATGTGGAGAAAGGTTTGAATTCTATTCATATCTAGACACCAACACATGTGAATCATATTTCAGTTGTCTTATGGGATAGATTTATAGGAGTGGATCTTGCATGCAGGGAAACATGATGAGAGGTATCAACAACTAGAGTAGATATTATAGAAATAGGGTGAAAGTGATAGGGATGAGGAGTATCACCTCACCATAGATGGTTTGGTTAGATTTAGTAATATTATTTATGTGCGAGATAAAAGTGAGCTAAAGAAGATTATATTGATGGAGTATCATGTCCAACCGTATTTGGACCACCAGGGACACCATAAGACTTTTGCAATTGTTAAGAAGTTATATCATTGGCTGAACTTGAAGAAAGAGGTGGTTGTGTTTGTTGCAAGATGCTTGGATTTCAAATAGGTGAAAGTTGAGTGTAAGCACATAGTTGGTTTGTTGCAACCTATTCTGATTCTAGAGTGGAAATGGAAGGTCATTTCCATGGAATTCATTACAATTTTATCGAGGAAATTGAAGCAACATGATTCCATCATGGTTGTGGTTTAAAGGTTGAGAAAGGTAGCTCACTTAATTGCAGTAAAGTCTACAAATCCATCTAGTGAGGTAGCTCATCTCTTCATCAGGGAGATAGTGAGATTGCATGGTGTTTCCAATAAGATTATATCAGACAGAGATGTCGATTTCACTTGTACATTTTGTAAGGAGTTATTTGCAAGCTTGAGGACTTAGTTAGCTTTCAACATATCTTATCGTCTACATACATATGGACATACATAAAGGGTTAAAAATATTCTTGAGGATGTATGTAATGAATCCACAGAGGAAGTGGGAGGAGTATCTTCAACTTATATTTAATTATATCTTATCATCCACATAAAGATGGATAGACATAAAGGATTAGCAAGATTCTTGATGATGTATGTCATGCATCAATAGAGGAAGTGAGAGGAGTATCTTCCACTGGTAGAGTTTAAATATAATAATGGGTATTAGAGGCTCTTTATGGGTTGAGTTTCAATACTCCTATCAGCTGGAGTGATCCATTGAACAAGGTGTTAGTTGGACTAGATATTTTGACTGAAATGGAGCAGGAGATGTAGGTTATTAAGAGGAATTTGAAGGCAACATAGGATAGGTAGAAGATTTATGTAGATTAGCATGGAGAAATCAAGGAGTTTCAATTTTGGGAGCATGCGTACTTGTGCATCAAGCCCAAGAGGAGTTCCTTGAGGATTAGATCATGTGCCAAGCTAGAACCTCCATATTGTGGGCCTTTTGAGATCCTTGAGAGGATTGTACGAGTGGCCTATAGACTTGCACTTTCGCCAAAAGTGAAAGTCTATGATTTTTTCCATGTTTCGTTGCTTAAGAGATACATCCAGGATTTTGATCATGTGATTGATTGGTCTATATTGCAGGTGGAACTAGAGGGAGAGTTATAGCTAGAATTTGAGTGCATTTTGCAACAACAATAACTCATGATACAAAATCGAGAGATATAGTAGCTAAAACTGCATTGGAAACATTTTGGGCTTGATGAAGCTACATGGGAGATGACTAATCAGATGTGGGATTTTTATCCTTCTTTATTTGTTGGTTGAGTAGATGTGTTTGTTTTATGTTTTTTGGTTTATATTTATATACATATGTGTATTGTAAATACTAAAATGAGCTAGGTTATAAAGCTCCAATAAGCAGTTATTTGTTCATGGTTTCAGCGGTTTGGTATGATGTAAATGTTGCATCGAGTTGTGTTATAAAGCTCCATGGACAACATGTTTTGCTAGTTATAAGTTTCAATGAACACCGAAGGTGGTGTTCCCCTAAGGGTGAAGGGTTTGTAACAACCCCTCGCTTATTTTCCATGTAAATAAAAAAAAAGACCAAGGTCATGGGACACGTATTCCATGTTGAATATTGGGAAAACATTATAATGGGCATGCCTTGTGGTTTACTAATGGCTATGGAAATTGGCAAAGGAAAAGAGGCAATAATTGGCTTTTAATTATGAAAATAAAGGAAAATAGGAGAAAATTAAGATGAAAAGAAAAAAATTTGCATGCAAGGGAAATTAGAGGAAAAATGAAGAAAAATGGATATCAATGATAAAAATGCACCAGAGAATCAGTTCACAACTCTTGTTCATTACAACTTTGGTCAGTTTAGTTTTTTCTCTCTCCTTTCACTCTCATTCTCTCATACACTTGCACACTTGGAGAATTCTTGGAGAACTCTAGCATTAATTTGGGTCTGGAGAAAGCAAGCAAGGAGAGCAAGGAATCACAAGGAGATAGTTGGATCAGTAGAGACACAGGCTTACTTTGCAGGTAACAAGTTACATGTGCGATCTCCTTGCTAGTTTTTGGATGCATGGTATATGGATGTGGTTACTTGGTTATATGTTGTCATTGAAATGGAGATTTGTTTTGATTGACAATGGTTTCAACCATGCATTTCCATTTCCTGGATAGCCATGGTGTATTGGGTTCCCCATTTGGCTTTTATGATTGGTTCTTAAGTTTCCTATGGTTATGGGTTGAACAAATTACATGAAGCCCTGAAACAAATTGGGTTCCTTGGATGTTGTGGGTTTAGTTACCAATCCCTAGAGCCTATGGGTTGGGAAAAACACTCTGGAGCCGTAAAAAAATTCTAGTTCCCTGGAGGTTGTGGGTTGAGTTACTAGTTCCCGGAGCCCTGGATAGGTCAGATAGAGACCAATCTGGCTGATGTTAGTGATTTATATACCACATAGGTTATATCACTATGGTTAGCGTTGAAGTGTTTTGTCCTCTAGAAGCCTTGGTTTGTGTTATTTTTGTTTAACCCTTATGATCCCACATTCATGCTTGGATTATGGTGCTGGGGTGATTGATTGAAATATATATTTGGTTCATTTATGCAATTTAAGGCAAGAAATCCCAAGGTCATGGGCCCATAACCCACATAAATTGATTTTAATTAACCCAAAGTTTGGTCACCATCACTTGTTCCACACAGTATAGTACCATGATGAGTTACTCTCAAGGAACATTCTCCCATATTCCATCAATGAAAGAGGAAATTATCTATGTAGCTAGAAAATTATTTCTATGGCTAATGCATAATGTGACAAACATCCTTGAAATAACTAAAAAAAATTCAATAATTTCTATTGTTTTTCAAAAATGTCATAAGAGTTATGGAAGATTTGTAAAAATGTGTCAATTTAGGAACCATTTTTCTTCCTTTCCATTTGAAACACACATGAAAAAAATAGTCATGGCACCATTATCCTTTATTGAACCATATAAGGCCTTGCGAACTTGACAACTTCTTTGAAAAGAGATCTTAAATTTCTAATTTTGCAGAAGGTGCATTATTGAAATATAAAGAAAACACATGATTCACTTTTTTTTTTCTCACACACTTTCTTCCATGTTGTTTGGTAATTGTTTCCAACAAAAAAAATTTCTCACAACAATGTCCTAGTAACATTACCCCACAATTTATGTCGAACCCTCAGTGAATTTTGCCCAAGTTTCATGCTAGAGCTTTATTATACTTGAAGTTTGCCTCTAAATTCTTGTTGAATCAATATTGATATTTAGGCCAATATTTTTCTCAAACACTTTTTGAGCTTTATCCAAAGATTCATGTGAACCCATTTTTATACCAAAGTTATCCTAGGATTCATGTCAAAACCTTTAAAAGTTCATTCTAAGATTCTTGTCAAAGGCTAAGAAGAACAATTAATCAAATTTCTCTTTTTATAAGAAGAGTAGATGTTACTCAAAATGTGTCTACGTGTTATTTGGGAATGGTTCCATGCATTTTCCTTGTTTACTATAATTTCTCAACAAAATTACCCCAAGATCTATGTTGAACCCTCATTGATGGTTACGACAAGTGTCATTTTAAACCCTTAGAACTTTTGAAGTTTAGTTGAAAGTTCATGTTAGACCTTTGGAAGTTTACCTTGAATTTCATGTTAGACCCTTAAAAATATTATCTTGTAGATTCATATTAAAACTTCACTTATTTTTATTCAAATTTTATTATAAATCTCTTATTGCATTCGAAGTTTATCCCAAAATTCATAATAAACATTAGTCAAATTTAACCCAATTTTCATATTAAACCCTTCATATAAATGAAAATTAACCCAAGATACATTCAAATCCTTACCCTACTTGAAATTTACACCAAAATTTAGCTTACCTCCTTTAATTTATTCCAAGTTTCTTATTTTTTAAATCTATACTATGTTTTAAATCATGGTCTTACCCAATTTTCTACCAAAATTTTATGATCATATATTATCCAAAGTGTCATTTCGAACCCTTACTTTGGAAAAAGTTATATAATTATTATTCATATTAAATCTTTTTGGTTTTAATTTTTAACTCAATCTATTTTAATTTATCTCAAGTTTTTATTCTTAAAATTATGCTAAAGTTTTATAACAAATTTAATTATAGCAATATACATGTCTATATCTGAAAAAAAAATCCTGAACTTTAAAGTTTTTTTTATAAATACTATAAGAATTAATTAAAAAAATATTATTTATTTAATTATTTAATTAAAAATAGTGGTTAAATTTATCAAATTATTTGAAATTTAAAATTATTTATGTTATTAAAAAGTTTTTAAGTTATATAACTTACTTCCAAGCCCAAGATTTGAATTCTTACAGGATTTTTTATCACAATGGTCTTTCTTGTTTATGTCAATATCCCAAACCTATCAATATTAAGCCATTTAACTTATATCACTGAACTATTTTAAATTAAATTGGAGTTTCATTGCATTTATCAACTTGGACCAGAAAATCATTTTCAAATTCAATGTCGAGATTGAACGTCAACTTGGACCAATAAGTATATTTCAAATTCCCACGTTCGTTTTGGTGAAACGAACTTTCAAATTCCCACCACAACAACAACGCGGACAAAAATAAAGGAATTGTTAATGTGAAATGAAATTTGAGAAACATTATAAAAAACACTGCAATTTTACAAGGAAAACGTGAAGCGCATAAGTTATCAGTTGTAATCATTTTCAAAGATATTGATATTCCACCGCCTTTTGTCCTTAAACAAACATTCTCTTTCATCATTGCATGCCTCTTGACTTTGCAGGTGCTGCCTTCAAATACCAACATTATCAACTCTTTCTAAATCACCCACCTCCACGGCCGCGCACTGTTGGATGACTCCAGTTCTCCCCGTTATATATATATATATATATATAATTTTTAAAATCATGGGAAATTTCCAAATTCACTCATAGATTGAAGAAAAAGAAAACAGAACCGTTAATGAAGACTTTCTATAGATTAAAGGCAACCTCTAGAATATGATACCAAAATATTTATAAATACAGTATATTAAATTAAGATGTTTTAAGAAAAATGACTCAGTTGTATATTTAAAAATTGAAAAATCATTATGGTTATATAGATAAATGAATATGATATGAGAATATGATATGAAAATATTTGAAAGTATATTAAATTAAGAGGTTTTAAGAAAAATGACTTATCTATTATGGAAAAAAATGAAAATTTGAAAATATATAATTAGGATTATATATGTTGATGACTCAATAGTTACAAGTAGTAGTGATGATTTGATTCAGGGAAAGAAATATAGTCTTGGCAAAACATTTGATATAATTGACTTAAAGTTATTACATTATTCTGTTTTTTGGTCATTAAAGTTTGAAAACAATCAAACATGACTTTCATATCAGATAATGCATACTTCAAAATTGTTAGAAAAGTTCAAAATGGAAAATTGTAATCCCAAAAAAACACCAATGGAGGTAAACTTAAGGCTTTTAAAATATGGTAAATCTGAAGTATTTAATACATTGCTTGGTCATCGACTTGTAAGAAGAGTGATTTATCTTACCACATATAGATTAAAGATAACTTTTGCAATTGGAATGTTATCAAGGCTTTTAAACTATCCTAGAAAGCACATTACAATGCAGAAAAGAGAGTACTTAGGTATGTGAAGGTTACATCATAGTTTGATATTGTATTAGAGAATAATGATAATTTCATGTTGTAAGGTATTTTTAGATGCATATTAAGTTAGTAATATATTTGAAAGAAAATATACAACAGGGTATGCTTTTATGATTGGTAGTGAAATTATTTCATGGGCAATTAAAAATCAACCCTTGATAGTGCTTGCAACGAAAGAAGAAGAATACAAACAAATTGTTGGAGAAACTTTGTTATATAGTTATATAAATTTTTAAGAGATTTGAGGATTCCAAAAATGCAACCTGAAACTTTATACTATGACAACCAAAGTACCATTAAAATGACAAAAAATCTAATTTATCATTAAAAAACAAAAAATGTTGAAATTCAACATGTTATATCAAATGAGGAAGAGGAGGAGGAAAAGGATCTAATTTATCATTAAAAAACAAAGCATGTTGAAATTCAACATGTTATTTCAAATGATGATGATGAGGAGGAGGAGGAGAAATTCAACATGTTATATCAAATAAGGAGGAGGAGGAGAAGAAGAACAAAGTCAACATGTTATATCAAATGAGGAGGAGGAGGATCTAATTTATCATTAAAAACAAAACATGTTGAATTTCAATATGTTATATCAAATGGGAAGAAGAAGAAGAATCATCTAATTTATCATTAAAAACAAAGCAGGTTGAAAGTCAACGTGTTATATCAAATGAGGAAAAGGAGAAAGAGAAGAAGAAGAAGAAGAAGAAGAAGAAGTCATCATTAAAAAAAAACATGTTGAAATTCAATTTATCATCAATACCAAAATTAATAGGTAGATATCTTAACCAAAATACTCAATAAAATGAAGTTTAAAAAAAATCAAGAGAAGTTAAGAGTTTTAGAAAAAAAATCAACTTTAAGAGAGGGTATTATATATTGTAATGTCTATTTCATTAGAAAATGTATATTTAAGTAATAATAAAGGAGGAGGAGGAGGAGGAGGAGGAGGGAGTCAATTTATGGTCAATACCAAAATCAAGAGGTCGATATCTTTACCAAAATACTAAATAAAAATAAGTTAATAAAAAATTCAAGAGATGTTAAGAGTTTTGGAAAAAAAAATCGACATTAAGAGAGGAAATATTTTTCTTCACTAAAAAAAACATCATATCCTCTATCCTCCAACATTGCAACTGAGACTAAATTTTTCGTCAAATCTGGTACACGATTTACATATTTTAATTGAAATGGTTTACCTGACTGTCTATGTAAGGTAATGGTACCAATCCCGGTAGCATTGTACCACTCGTCAACACCCATTTCAATATGCATCTGGAGATCCTTCTCCTCCAAGCTACTGAAAATTTCCTTATGTCATGTCATGTGAAAGGAAGCACCACTATCCAAATACCACACAGATCCCAATGCACTTGACACCATGCATGCGATGAATGAGAAGTCAAGCTCAAATTGTGATGCCAAAGCCTCACCAGCTGCAGATCCTCAAGCCTTCATGTTATTCTTCTTTTGTGGAAAGTTAGTAGCATAATTCCCATGCTCGTGATAGTGAAGACACTTCACCCTAGACATGTCACGCTTCTTGCCATATTTGGACTTATATTTGGAATGGAGTTTCTTCCCCTTCCCTCTCTTCGCCTTGGCAGCCAAATAAGAATATTATTCATCTTCATTCTTAGATTAAGATCCATCTCTGGTATTCTATCTGAACTCCTCCTGCACCAAATTTGACCACAGTCATTCCCAATCTGGTAGCTTTTCCCTTCCCTTGACAGTGTCTTGATAACTATGCCAACTCTTGGGAAGTCCTAGTAGAGCTAAACTCACCAAATCATCATTAGCAACAATCCCTAGATCATCCTAAAAATGGACAAACTTTGTTAAATATTTTGGCATGGAGTCGCCTTTCTCCATCTTGATCTTCTTGAGTTTATCTTTCAGTGCCAATTTCCTATGGTCACTACTGCTCTAAAATAGATTCGTCAAATATTTCCACATAGCATATGATGTCGTTTTTCCATGGATACTTGAAACAATGTGGTCTCGTACTCCCTCCAGTAGGATCCTCCTCGCCTTTGCCACTTTCTTTTTCCATGCATAAATATTTGTAGCATCTGTCACAGTGGGTTTAGGAACATCATTGTCAATGAATTCCTTCAAGCCATTGTCTTCAAGTACTGCCTCCATCATGTCCTTCCAAGCAATATAGTTAGTGCTTCCCTCGAGTGCATACTCCAATCTCAAGCCAGTGAAAGCCATTTTGATCAACAAGTAAATTAAGTACAACTGCAACATGAACATAAAATACATGGACCGTATAATATATATATATATATAATTTCAAAAATATACAACTGTAATATAAATGTCAAATATCAGCTGGTGGTACATCATCAATAATAGTACTAGTTGAGGTCTGCTCAGTCAATAGTGTAGCCTCGACAAGCTTAGATACATGTTGATCATCACGTGCTTGCTAATCTAGTACTAGTGCCTCATGCTAATCACGATTAACTGTCGGCTACTCATCGTGATGACTCGACATGGTCGATGGTCTAGCCTGCTCATGATCATGAGTATTGTTGGACGCTGCAGGCTATTGACTCGACGTGCCCGATGGTCCAGCCTACTCTCCATCATGAATGTTGGTCGATGCTACAAGCTGCTCATCTAGTGTGGCGTGAGGTGAAGGATGATCACTCCCCTGATCGTGATCATCATATGATGTGTCTCTGCTCGTAGACTGTCGACGTACTGCGTCTCGACCACGCCTATAACGTTCAAGGGCCCTCCTCAACCACGTAACTAAGGTTGTAGCTCCTACAACATGCCGCATCAGGGTGAAAATGTCACGTGGCATGCCTCTCCACATCTGTACCAGCCTATAATCAGCCTGTATATATCTCATAGTGGCGGCCTTGACTCCCACCTCCACAAACAATGCACAAAGTTGACCGCCCAACTCCATCCTCAATCTACTATCAAGCCTATGCATAGCAAAAGGCGGTACCGACGCACCATGAGGACTAGGTCTGTCTGCACCGGCCTGATCCTCTGCATATTTCATATCCTAATCATCATCAGGATCCACACCTAGATTATTTTTTAGTGCTGGCATATCATCACCATCAAATGACCCAATGTCTGCAAAATATATATAAAAACATAGCAATAATTAGAAAATTTCATTAAACAGTTTAATAAAAACAAGTTAAAGAACATGTTATAATAAATTTAAATAAAATAGTAATATTAGCTCTATTATCTTGTGGCTCATTATATGTGAAGAGGTTGTTGGAACACCCTCGCCAATCCAAACTAGCATATGAAAAAGGGACCATAATGAAGGGATGTTCATCAACACTGGCTAGCAACTCTAGTGCATCATGTGATATCCTCGCAGAAAACTCATACTCGCCCCTCTTGGGCATCATCTGTCCCCACATATGCATCCGTACATGCAGCATCGGCCTACGAGGTTTCCAAACAAAAGTAGGCCTCGTCTCTGGAAACCTCTCAAAAAATAAAAAAAATAGCTCTGAAGAAAAAGGGAAGTTCACCCTCCCTTGTGCATGAGAATGAAATCTATCTAAATATGTACATAACTGCCACAAAAAAATGGCAGACCACCTCACAAGTCATGGCTCCTGTACTAAATAATAAACATAAAATAGAAGTGGGAAATTAATGCGTTGCCTGTCATTGGATTTGTGTGAAAGGGTTGAAATCAGTAGTGAGAGGCACCTCACCTCCTCTCTACCAAATGAATAAATATGTAATTGATCTCTGGAGACCTGAAAATCTAAAGGAGACATTATATTTGTGCTAATGTATCTCTGGGAGTACACTAACTGAATCCCTACTGCATAACCAACTGGGACCTCTGGGAATGAGGGAAAATCCACCCCTCTCCTCGATAGGCCAATAATGAAATAGATGTCCTCCTCAGTGGGCACATACCACTGGTTAGGACCAACCTAGCAAGCTTGTAGGTGGGAATTCCACCTGCGGATAAGATGTCACAAAAAAACACCACGGCCCTTTAGGGATGTACCTTCCTCATAGAACTTGAGGAGGCCTACCCACCTTAGGAGCTCCTGGGTAGCTGCTGTAATAGGGTGTGGGTACGCATCTCTCTCCCTCCCTCGTGCTTCCCACAGGTGAACTATGTTATACTAGTCTACCTGTTGTTGTTGTTGTTTCCTCTCTTCTCCCCTTTCACGTCGATGAATGATTGACATATTAAATACAATTTATTTATTAAAGGAGACATGTATTTAGGAATATACATATATAAATTAAAAAAAAACAAAAACAAATTGTTAGTGCATAACAAAAAACAAGAACTCACTGGTAATGATGCGTCTTTTTTTTATCACACACCAGAGGCATCGCACCAAAAACATTTTAGCGCACCAGAGGCGATGCACCTACAAATGTTCAGTGCAACTCCCTCCTTCCATTGTTACAAGGTCAACGGTGTAGCCGGGTAAACGCCCGCACTGTTAACTATGTAGTGATGTTAGGAGGGCGGTGCGCACTGCCCTCCTGACATCATTACATAGTCAACGGTGCAGTCGTTTACTCAGATGCATCATTGAACATGTCAAATTTCCCGATTGCGGTGCATTGACAAAATTCCCGCCTCGAGGCGAATATTTCCGTCAACGCACCACATTCCTACAATTCGACATGGTCAACGGTGCGGTTGGGTAACCAACCGCACTACAATTTTTTTAAATTTTAAAAAATCATGCTGCACCATTTCGGTACCGCCCCAGAACCAGTGCGGATACCATTAGCACTAGTCGTGGTGTGGCCTATAAAATTATAGGCAGCACTGCGAACCAGTGCGAGCTGAATGTCTCGAGCACACCGCATGGGAATTTTGTTTTTTTAAATAAGGTGAATTTAAAGATATTTTACAAAACTAATCCGCTAAAAGGTTTAATTATGGAAAAACAAGGAAAATAATTGTACATTTGGCCGTCAAGGAGGCATATTGGCTGTAGATTTTCAAAACCAAATTTTCCCACCGGTTTGCAAAATTCAAAATGGAGATGGTGGGCAATGGACTACAGCAGTGTGTGCAATGGGAGCACTGATGGCACGGTGCCTCACACAAGGTAAAGTTGCACCGGTGCTTGAGAGCTCTGGAGCACTGAAAAGTGAAAAATGCAGATTTTTGGCAGTAATTCTTTTTATTTAACCTTGTTCTGGTGTGCAAGTTTTATAGGCATGCCGATGCGGTTTCTTAAGACCGCACCAGGTTGTTTCAGTTTTGGCATGGGGTTTTAGGACTCACCAGTGCAGAATATTTGTAAAGCACCAGAACGCTATGGTAATAAGACACACTAGGCAGGTTTGTACTGAACACATGGTGTCTCGGTGTGCCAATGTTTTGTGCGCACCATTGCTTTCTCTAGTTGAATGCACTAGTGCGGTCGAGGATGATAAATGCACCAAAAGAAAAACATCCGCAAAAACTCCACCCGCAAACCTCCTCTAGTAACCTCCACTACAAACGGATGTCTGGGGTATTTTTATAAGGGGTTCCTCAAAAACATCTGTTAGAGGGTCTTTTCCTTGTAGTGCATCATTCAACACTTGGATTAATGCTTATTCTCCTGATTCGGTTCCCCGGCATGTTTATAATCCTGAAAATTCATGAAATTTTTTTAATCCTCCTCCAATTGAAAATCCTACTTCATGGCCACAATGGCCCCCTCCTTGGCCCTCTTCTTCGAGTCAGGTATCCCCTTGTCTTCAAGAATGTTTTGGAGTTTTTTTTCTCTAGAGAAGTCTTTCATGCAAAATCAATTACTTAATCAACAACAACAATCACATTTTCGTTAAATGTATTATCAAGTCATTCTCCTCCATGGTCCCAGTTACCTGTGCAATATTATCCTAATCCATATCCTACTCCATACCCTACCCCTTATTATAATCCATACCCTACTCATTATCCTTACCCATACCCTAGCCCTAATCCTAACCCTAGTCAAAACATTAATTCAAACCCTAGACCTAACCTTAGTCAAAATATTAATTAAAACTCTAAACCTAGCCCTCATTCAAACCCTAGACCTAACCCTAGTCCAAACCCTAACCCAAATCCTAAGCCTATTCCAAGCCTTAGTCCAAACCATCGCCCCCCTAATCCAAACTAGTAGGTTGCACAACAATTTGAAACACCTATTATTCCCGTTGATTCTCCTATTGAACAAAATGTTACATCTTGCATATTGGGAAAGGAAGTGAATTTGGAAACTTCCCCCATTACCACAGAACCTTCACCCTGGGAAGAAGCCCCGATACAAATACCATTAAAGTGTTGAATTTTGCAACAAGAAATAGTGAAATTGGCATCCGGAAACAACATCCTTGATCCTAGTGAAAATTAAGCACCTGCACTAGGTGGGGCCCACAGAGGCTATTTTTAGGTGGATGTCTATTTGTAGATGAATGAGGAAATTCTATTTATAAATGAGTTATATTTATATATGTATGTGCAAGTTCTATTTATAGATTTCATGTCTATTTATATATGCATGTCAACTATTATTATCGCTTAATAATATTTGGACAATAAAAAAATTCTATTCTCGATGAGAACTTGGAAATATTTAACTGAAGTGGAAAATTAGTTAGCTATAGGAAATTCGAGTTCAAAATTTGGTTGGTTGGAAATGAAAGTGGACTTAGTTGTAATTGAGTGATTTGAAGTTGTAACAAATTTGGATGTGTAGTTATGTGAGTTGTAATGCAGTTTAACTCAGTTAAGTGAGTTAAACTCAGTTGTGCTAGTTGTAACTTAAGATACACTAATGAGAAATAAAGTGAATTAATTATTCAATAATTCACAATCAATGGCCTCACATGCAACTGAATATTTACCACTGTTAACTACATGCATGTCAGATCCAATGGAGACGCAGTTGAGATGTAGGTGAAAGGGACAGTTTGACTATCAGTTGTGACATTAGTGGGTACACTCATGCAACAACACACATATTGGACGTGCCTATGAGGATTGAATATTCAAGGTAGGCTAGAATCATTCATTTAGAGCTTTTTTACCATCAGGGATTGTGCATTGGAGGCAGACTGTTTGGAGGCAGTAAATTGGATAAGGAACTTGCCAATTCATTTATGACAATGTGAAACAATTGTATATTGTACTGAGAGCTCCTGGATTAGAGTTTTGTATGAGATAGGTTTCATGATATATATATATATATATATATATAGATATGATAGTGGGGTTTTTAGCTTTATGCTTTCTTAGTAAAAACTTATGTGTTATGTGTGATTGATCTTTCTTCTTGATATTGCAATTGGTGATCGTGTTTTAAATTCCACAAAGTTTTTTTTGTAGAAGTGATTTTGTATTTAACAGTGGCATATAATTTTTAGATCAAGAGAATCTAGGCAATACATAATTTGTACTAAATTTCTACATGGTATCGGAGCACAGAAGATTTCAATTCTGAAGTAGGAGTTGAGTTTGTTGGTGGAAAGAATTCGAATTTGTAGAAAGACTTTGTTGGTGCTACAATTGATTTAACATCAAAATGGAATTCAATGGCTTTCGGTTAGAGTATGCACTCGAGGGAAACTTGAACTCCATGCTTGGAAGCATAGGATGGAGGTGGTGCTAGAACATAATGGCTTGAAGGAATTCATTGAAAAATATGTTCCTAAGCCTACTTCGACAAATGTTGCATTACTTGATGCATGGCAAAAGAAAGTGGCAAGGGCAAGGAGGATTATGTTGGAAGGAGTATGATACCACATTGTCTCAAGTCTTCATGGGGAAACCACACCATATGCTATGTGGAAGGCTTTGACAGATCTATTCCAAAGCATAAACGACCATAGGAATTTGGCGCTCAAAGATAAACTTAGGAAGATCAAGAAAGAACGACACTATTCTGGTATACTTAACAAAGTTTGTCCAATGTAGGGATGAGGTTGGGAGTGTAGGAATAAGTGTTTTTCATGATGATTTGGTGAGCTTGTCTCTCTTGGTAATTCCTAAGAGTTGGCACAATTATGAAACCTCTGTCAATGGACGGGAAAACTTGTCGAATTGGGAATGACTGTGGTCAGATCTGTTGCAGGAGGAGTTTAGGCAGAACACTAGAGATGGCTCTTCATCAAAGCATGATGATGAAGAGGATTTTGATTTAGCTGCCAAGGTGAACAAGGGAAAGGGGAAGAAATTCCATTCTAAATCTGAGGCCGGTGTAGATGGCAAGGAGCACAACATGTCCAAAGTGAAGTTTTTTCACTATCACAAGTATCGAAATATTGCCACAAATTATCCACACAAGAAGAAGAACAAGATGGTTGCTGGAGCTACAACTAGTGATGCTCTTTCCTTGCAATTTGAGCTTGAATTCTCATTAAACTCATGCATGGTGTCAAGTGCATTGGGATCAGGGTGGTACTTGGATAGTGGTGCTTCCTTTCACATGACAGGAGGTAAGAAACGTTTCAGTGACTTGGAGGAGAAAGATCTCCAAATGCATATTGAGTTGGGTAATGATGGACGATACAAGGAAACTCACATTGGTACCATTACCTTTCAAAGGGCATCAAGTAAAATCTTTCATTTAAAATATGTAATGCATGTACCAGTTTTGAAGAAAAAATTAGTCTCTGTCGCAATGTTAGAGGATAGAGGCTATGATGTTGTGTTTAGTGAAGGAAAATTTTTCCTACAACACAAAGCAACAGGGAAAGCTAAGAAGGTTGCGATTCAAGTTAATAATATCTATAGACTTGATGTAGGTGGGATTTATACAGAGCATCATACTGTAGGTAAGTGTGAGAAAGCCATGTAATTGACACTTGAGAGGGAGCTTTATTTGCATGCAGGAAAGAGTGAACCTCAAGATGTGGAGTAGCCACATTCGGAGGATCATGGAAGGGGAGCAACCACTCATGCAGAGAAATTTCAAGCTAGATGGGTAGAAGGAGTGCATGCAGTTATACCACCAGGTGAGAGGTGGGGCGACATGTATGAATAATCCCAAGAAGAAATTTTGGGCAGGATTCATTGAGATGGTGTGGATCTCATGAATCGAACCTGGCTATGAGGATCCCACCGAGCAGCAGTAGCAGGATCAGTTGGATTGATGCAGTCATATGTTGTGAGGACATGAAATCAAAGTGATAGTGTTGGATACTGGTGTGCAAATCAAAGTTTACAGCAAGTGTAGAGTGCATGGATGCAGAGGTCAACAGTGCAGTGGATCTAGAAGAAGTGTGCAATTGGACTAGAAGAAGTTAGAAGACATTGATGACAGATGCATTATACTGATTCAGTTGTTTGGAACCTATTCAGTTCCAAAAATGTTTCGTGCAAAGGTTGCAAGGCGCATGCATGGAGTTTCATGGCGCATGCATGGAGTTGCATGGGGCATGCATGAGGTTGCATGGTGCATGCAAGGGTTGCAGGGTGCATGCATGGAGTTGCATGGTGCATGCATGAGGTTGCATGGTGCATGCATGAGGTTGCATGGTGCATGCAAAGGTTGCTGGACGAATGCATGGAGTTTCATGTCGCATGCAAAGACATTAATTTCTTGTTGAGAGGGTGTGTTGAAGTTTGCAACAAGAAATAGTGAAATTGGCATCTAGAAACAACATCCTTGATGTATGTGCAAGTTCTATTTATAGATTTCATGTCTATTTATATATGCATATCAACTATTATTATCCCTTAATAATATTTTGACAATAAACAATCATCTATTCTTAATGAGAATTTTGAAAATCAGTTAGCTATAGGAAATTTGAGTTCAAAGGTTGGTTGGTGGGGCATGCAAGTGGACTTAGTTGTAATTGAGTGATTCAAAGTTGTAACAGAGTTGGATGTGTAGTTATGTGAGTTGTAAAGTAGTTTAACTCAATTAAGTGAGTTAAAATCAATTATGCTAGTTTTAACTAAAGATACACTAGTGAGATATCAAGTGAATTAATTATTATTTAATTCACAGTCGGTGGCCTCACATGAAACTGAAGATTTACTACTGTTAACTACATGCATGTCAGATCCAGTGGAGATCCAGTTGAGATGTAGGTGAAAAAGACAATTTGACTATCAATTGTGACATTAGTGGGTGCACTCATGCAACCACACACACATTGGATGTGCCTATGAGGATTGCACAGTCAAGGTAGGATAGAATCATTCATTCAGAGATTCTTGACCATCAAGGATTGCACAGTGGAGGCAGGTTGTCTGGAGGTAGTAAATTGGCTAAGGAACTTGCCAATTTTTGTATGATAGTGTGAGACGACAATGTATATTGTACTGAGACCTATTGGATTAGAATTTTTTATGAGATTGTTTCATGATCCATGATATATACATAATATATGATAGTGGGGTTTTTAGCTTTGTTCTTTCCTAGTAAAAACATCTATGTTATGTGTGATTGATCTTTCTTCTTGATATTGCAATTGGCAATCATGTTTTATATTCCACAAAGATTTTTTTGTAGAAGCCATTTTGTATTTAACAGTGGCATATAATTGTTAGATCAGGAGAATCCAAGAAATACATAATTTGTATTAAATTTATACATGGTATCGGAGCACAGAAGATTGCAATTGTGAAGCAGGAGTTGAGTTTTTTGGTGTAAAGAATTCGAATTTGCAGAAAGACTTTCTTGGTGCTATAATTGATTTATCATCGAAATGGATTTAAATGGCTTGCAGGTAAAGTATGCAATCGAGGGTTTCTCAAACTAAATTTTTTGGAAGGACAGGATAGAGGCAGTGCTGGAAGATAATGGCTTGAAGGAATTCATTGAAAAATATGTTCCTAAGCCTACTTCGACAGATGTTGCATTACTTGATAAATGGAAAAAGAAAGTGGCATGGGCAAGGAGGATTCCCTTGGAAGGAGTAGAAGACCACATTTTCTCAATCCTTCATTGGAAAGCTACACCATATGCTATGTGGAAGGATTTGACGGCTCTATTCCAAAGCAGGAGCGACCATAGGAAATTGGCGCTTAAAGATAAACTCAAGAAGACCAAGATGGAAAAGAACGACACTATTCCGGTATACTTAAGAAAGTTTTTCAAATGTAGGGATGAGCTTGGGAGTGTAGGAATAAGTGTTTCTGATGATGATTTGGTGAGATTGGCTGTCTTGGGACTTCCTAAGAGTTCACACAGTTATGAATACTCTACCAACAGAAGGGAAAAATTGTTGGATTGGGAACGACTGTGGTCGGATCTCGTGCAGGAGGAGTTCAGGCGGAACACCAAAGATGGTTCTTCATCAATGAATGATGACGAAGAGGATTGTGATTTGGCTATCAAGGAAAAGAAGGGGAAGGGGAATAAATTCCATTCTAAATCTAAGGCTGGTGAAGATGGCAAGGAGAACAACACGTCCAAATTGAATTGTTTTCATTGTCACGAGTATGGCATATTGCCACAAATTTTCCACAGAATAAGAAGAACAAGATGGTTGTTGTAGCTACATTTGGTGAGTCCCTTGCCTCGAAATTTGATCTTGACTTCTCATTGATCACATGCATGGTGTCAATTGCATTGGGATCGAGGTGGTACTTGAAAAGTGGTGCTTCCTTTCACATGAGAGGAGATAAGAAAATTTTTAGTGACTTGGAGGAGAAAGATCTCCAAATGCATATTGAGTTGGGTGATGATGGAAGATACAATGCAATTGGAATTGGTACCATTACCTTTCAGAGGGCGTCAGGTAAAATTTTTCATTTAAAATATGTAATGCATGTACCAGGTTTGAATAAAAATTTAGTCTCATTCGTAATGTTAGAGGATAGAGGCTATGATGTTGTCTTTAGTGAAGGAAATTTTTTTTTTGCAACATAAAGCAACAAGGCAAGCCAAGAACTTTGGGATTTGAGTTAAGAATATCTATAGACTTGATGTAGATGGGATTTCTACAAATCTTCGTACTGTTGGGAAGTGTGAGAAATCCATGCAAATGACCCTTGAGAGGGAGTTGGATTTTCATGCAGGAAAGAGTGAACCTGAAGATGTGGAGCAGCCACATGCAGAGGATCATGGAGTGGGACCAACCACTCATGTAGAGAAATTTTGAGCCAGATCGGCAAAGGGAGTACATGAATATATACCACTAGGTGAGAGGTGGGGCGAAATGCATGAATAATCCCAAGGATAAATTTTGGGCAGGATTCATTGAGATGGTGTGGATCTCATGAATCAAACCTGGCTACGAGGATCCCATAGAGTAGCAGTAGCAGGAACAGTTGGATTGATGCAGTCAGATGTTGTGAGGACATGAAATCAAAGTGATATTGTTGGATACTGGAGTGTAGATTAGAGTTGAGAGCAATTGTAGAGTGCATGGATGAAAATGTCAACAACATAGTGGATCCCAAAGACATGTGCAGTTGGTACTAGCAGAAGTCAGAAGACTTTGATGACAAATGCATTATATTGATTCAGTTGTTTGGAGGCTATTCAATTTCAGAAATGTTGCATGCAAAGGTTGCATGGCACATGCATGGAGTTGCATGGCACATGCATGAGGTTGCATGGCACATGCATGGAGTTGCATGGCGCATGCATGAGGTTGCATGGTGCATGCAAGGGTTGTAGGGCACATGCATGGGGTTGCATGGTGCATGCATGAGGTTGCATGGCACATGCAAAGGTTGCAACGCAAATGCATGGAGTTGCATGTCACATGCATGGATTTGCATGTCACATTTAGAGAGTTTCATATCACATGAAAAGACATTCCTTTCTTGTTTAGAGGGAGTGTTGAAGTTTACAACAAGAAACAAGGAAATTGGCATCCAGAAACAACATCTTTGATCCTAGTTAAAATTAAGCACCTACACTAGGTGGGGCCCACAGAAGCTATTTTTAGGTGGATGTCTATTTATAGATGCATGAGAAAATTTTATTTATACATTAGGTCTATTTATACATTTATGTGAAAGTTCTATTTATATATTGCATGTCTATTTAAATATGCATGTCGACTATTATTATCCCTTAATAATAGTTGGGCAATAAACAATAATCTATTCTCAATGAGCACTTGGAAATAGTTAAATAAAGTGGAAAATATGTTAGCTATAGAAAATTTGAGTTCAAAGGTTGGTTAGTGGGACATGCAAGAGGACTTAGTTGTAAATGAGTGATTCAAAGTTGTAACAGAGTTGGATGTGTAGTTATGTGAGTTGTAAAGTAGTTTAACTCCATTAAGTGAGTTGAACTTAGTTGTGCTAGTTCTAACCAAAGATATACTAGTGAGAGATCAAGTGAATTAATTATCAATTAATTCGCAATCATTGGCCTCACATGCAACTGAATATTTACTAATGTTAACTACATGCATGTCAGATCGAATGGAGACCCAGTTGAGATGTTGGTGAAAGGGACAATTTGACTATTAGTTGTGACATTAATGGGTGCAATAATGCAACCACACACACATTGGATGTACCTATGAGGATTGCATAGTCAAGGTAGGCTAGAATCATTCATTCAGGCATTCTTGACCATCAAGGATTGCGCATTGGAGGTAGGTTGTCTAGAGGTAGTAAATTGGCTAAGGAACTTGCCAATTTTTGTATGACAGTGTGAGACGATTGTATATTGTACAAAGAGCTCTTGGATTAGAGTTTTGTATGAGATTGTTTCATGATCCATGATATATACATAATATATGATAGTGGGGTTTTTAGCTTTATTCTTTCTCGGTAAAACTTATGTGTTATGTGTAATTGATCTTCCTTCTTGATATTGTAATTGGTGATCGTGTTTTAAATTCCACAAATATTTTTTTGTAGAAGTGATTTTGTATTTAACAGTGGCATATAATTGTAGATCAAGATAATCCAGGAAATACATAATTTGTATTAAATTTATACATAAAGGCAAAATCTATAATTGGAACCTATTCTAAAATCATTGTTGAATCTCAAAACCATAGAATCTCTCTCAACAATTCTTATCAATCTAAAAAGAAGATATTCGAGCCCGAAATTGTGGGATATTCTTTTTCCTTCCTCCTGATTCAGTATCCCTCCAAGAGAGTGTTCATCAAGATGTGGAAGATTTGTACGAGTTGGGGAATCATCAATATGTGGATCGCATTGAATCCTAGTTTCAATTCATCAACATGCATCATTCCCTCATCATTCCATGGCTCTTGGTACCATGTCAATTAAAGAAACTATTTTCTCACTCTTTGGTATGTATCTAAGTTTATTCTTTAAAACTAAGTGTGAGTATATTTAGCATTATGTTAAGCACATGGCTACATTGGAAGTACACCTACACTTAAAAGAGATATTCCTCTCTTTAAAAAAGGGTATGGTAATGAATAAATATGTCATATGAAATAAAATTGTATAGTAACACTCTTGAAACTATGACAACTTAAAGCACAGATTTTGAAATTTCTATTATTATGCACTCTTGTGGTAAGATTTGTTGGAAGAAATTCAATCTTAATTCCTCATATTTTATAAAGTGACTTTGATTATTGACCAACAAATATCATCCAAGAAACCTTTTTCAAGTTCCTCTTCGAAGGTATTGATGAGAATCCTCCTATGGTGGACCACAAGAACCCTGGCATGATCAATTTGAGGAATTTTTAGTCATTATCTAAGATTTTTTCTTTAAAATGAGTCTTCAGGGTAGAAGGACCAACCAGTAAATATTAGTGATTAAAAAATTTTCACACCATCCCATGCTCTTAATGAGCATAATCGCCTCCCCAACTATTAAGTAACGTATTTAAGGTTAATTATAATCATAGTTTTTTTATAAAAATTGATTAATTTATGGATAAGAGGTCTCATTGCGAGCTGACCTACCATGGTCATGGGTCCTAACAAGAACGACACTACCACTACTAGTTACCAAGTCAGGGTAATGGCTTTCAGTTGAAAATATGGAAGACAAGAGGTCTCATCACGAGCTGACTTGTTCTTTCTTGTTAGTTCTTGTGACTGGAACTGTCGTTAGCTGGTTACCAATCTAGGACAATGGCCTTCAATTAATTTCAAAAAAAATGTAATTTATTTTCAAATGACTCTTAATCTATATCTAATAGTTGGGACATAGGAATTTCGTGGGTTGAAAATCATCCCTTTGGAGGCTATTGATGCCTGCTGGCAGCAGGGCCATGCTTGTGGTATTAAAGTTAACTTTACACTATGATTCACTTGGTTTTTTTTGTCTTTCCTAAATTCGTTATCATATATCTTTGAGAATGGATTTAAGATCCTTCTAGTGTTATGCCTTGGAGTTTTATATTTTTGGAATAATTTGTTTTATGGAAGTGGGACCCTTAGTATAGGTACTTTACTTTGCCTAGAAAAGAGGAGCTTCAACTATATGTGGATAATGGTAAGATGGTCACTGTGGGAAGGTATTATTATGATTACTTTTAACACCATGGATTTCAAATCATATCACTCATATTTACAATGAGGATATTAAAGTAAAACTTCTTATCAAGGACACCCTAGAGATGTTTATGGAAATTTTAATAGTTGGTTACTTTATTCAAGTAATAACACCATCCTTGAAATTTGGTATTCCCATGATAGCCCTTGTGTTATATTTTCTTGAAATAGTATAAATAAACAAAGATTCTAGGAGACACTCTGTTTTTGGAACAAGCTCTATCTAGTGAAAGAAAGATTGATCACACAAAATTGCAGAAACATTATTATAAGTGTCCAGAAATGTTTTAATCTTTTATTTTTGCAAGGGAGTGACAATAAAACAATTGATTTTTTTGCATGAGGACATGCAAGAAGGTAAACATGGGGGGATTTTGGGCCTCTATTTTTACTTTCTTTGTATCACCTATTACTTGAAATCCCTCATGCTTTTGTTTAGATTGAATAGTTATTGTCATAGTTTTGTGAATCCTTGGAGATAATAGAGTAAGTATTTTCTATTCCCTTGTTTTAACTAGATTTAAACATTAAAATCATCCTTAATAATAGTTTTTATGTTTTTAGGTTTTAAGCTGAGTTGATTATATGCATAGGACAACAGGGCTTGATCATGCATTCACATTATTGCACCATGCATCAAGTTCCTATACTATGCATTCCTACATCATGCATCATTTTCCTGTACCACGCATACCTACACCACGCATCAAGTTCATGTACCATGCATCAAGTTCCTACA
Organism: Pinus albicaulis; assembly: GCA_034641835.2. Classification (NCBI taxonomy): domain Eukaryota; kingdom Viridiplantae; phylum Streptophyta; class Pinopsida; order Pinales; family Pinaceae; genus Pinus; species Pinus albicaulis. The sequence continues at coordinate 70,905,825 of CM076582.1, read as the reverse complement.
CCACACATTCCTGCACTATGGACCACTCGCACTCTGAAGAATTCTTGCACTACACTCGTGTTCCTACACTAGAGTCAAGAAATGCATAGATTATGCTAATTATTGAAATTCAGGTACCCTGATGTTGTTTATAGTGACCCTAATTGCACTAAGGCCAAAAGTCTAGCCTTTTATTTCATCTATCGTAAAGAAAAAAACCACTGTGCCAAATAGCTACTATGAATATCTTTTAAAGGTTGTTCAAGCACGTTGTCATTCTCGTCAGTTCACCAGATTACAACGCATATCAGTATTTGTGAGTTCGGATCTAGTTATTATATGGCTTGTATCATGGAATTAGATGTTGAACAATATATTGGGGATTTCTATTTGCATTGCCTTCGTCAGCTATGACCAACTTCCCAGCATAAATATCTATGCTATGTTGCTAGTTTTCTTGTTTATGTATGACATCTTTTGGGTCTATTACAATAAGCACATGTTTTGGAAACAAAGAAAGAATAATGTGCAACATTCCTTTCAAATATGGGTAAACGATTATATCAAATGTAACCTTGTGATCCATTTTCCATGTTCCGGCACCCAAAAGTATGAGGGAAATGTTACACCCAATACAAAGTGGCATCAAAGCGTTCAACTAAAATATTTCTAGAAGCCATCAATAGAAATGTGACATGTCTATTAAATACCAGTTTTGTATTTATATATAGAACCTCATATTGATGGGAATCCAGTCAAATACACAGGCTCCTTATTTTTCCCAGAAATCAGTTCACGATTCTAAAATTGTATGCGTTGTTTAACCTCCAACCTGAAATTGGAAAATGTTGTTGTTATAAATATGAGGATCTTGTATTTCATAAGGGGTCTAGAGAAATATATTAGATTAGATAACTGTGTGCTGACATACATAGGTCAATATCATAGAGCGAGGAAAGGAGAGGAGACGATCCCAATGTAGAATCAACAAAATTAACCAGCGGATCTCTCCCTCTGTTGCTGGAGTATGTTCTTTTCTTGCACTATGTAAATCATACGATTTCAATATTAATCAATGTGTTTTCAGCCTTGTTCTATTTAGTTCATTTATGCATTTTATGAGTATACTCTTTGTATAAATTAAATCATTGACAGAGGGTGCGAGCTGGCTGGGTTGGCCACCAGACCAGCTCGACACCACTCTAAATTGTTCAAGATTATTTAGATTATGGTTTGTTGAGTGAGTGCATTTAATTCTCTATCATTTGATTTTAATTTCATAATATTAAGCTATTAATTTTTTTTCACTTTTCAAATTACATCATAGCACAAACGGTAAGTGGGTTGTTCAAATTCTAGATGCTTTGTTTTTGCCTCCATATGTTTTGATTGCATAAATCCATGGTATGAATTCGTGACCTCGTGTTCCAGAAATACAATGCCCACTCTCATATTTCAAATTAATTTTAATTGTAATGGTTGTGATATGTGGTAAACATATATGGATGCATGAATAAGTTGATTTCGAAACAAATTTGAAGCCGCATACCCATATTCGTCAGTACGTTTAGAACAGAGGTCTCATATTTCTATTATTTGGTAATTTGTAATCCTGGTCCAATATTACTTGCAAGGAATTTGAGGGCGGGAATGATTTCTGTCTTGATCTTATTCACACAGTAAATGTATTTTGGTCATTAAAGGGCTTTGTTATACAGTGGTGAACTAGGGCGCATTAGTGAAGACTTGTTAATTCTCTTTCTTAATTTCCCTTGCACAAGAATGGTTTTAAATTGATCTTGAATTTCTTTCAGTATTTTCATTTTTCCTTTTCGATGTTGTTCAGGAATTGTTTGGTTTCTAGTCAAACAATAATTATGATTTACCTTCTGTTTGTCGATAATTAGGTTTTTTTTTCGCAATTTCTATTAGTTCATATTTTCCTTTCATTTTTTATTTGTTTGATCAAATCTTGTTTCCAATTGTTAAGATTGGTGTTTTATGAAGTTTCCTTTGAAGTGTAGGAATTAATTTAACTTGTTAAGATTGATTCACAATTTAGAATATAGTTTCATTTGCATGTTGTTTGGGGTTCTCAGTGGCATTTCCATTGTTGTGCCTCGAAGTTCAAAGACTCATGGATTGACAACTAAATGTTGGTCTATTAATATACCCTATACTACACCCAACACTTTATAATTTATAGCTTCAAGCTATCAAACTTATCGCCAAAGCCAAAAAACAAGCCCACAACATAGGACTGCACGTGAGAAGATGGTTGTGGTTCAATAGTCAAGTGTGCATGTGAATCCTACAATGTGTTGGGTGCTTACAAATTCGTCAAGTGATAAGACTATGAGTTGGTGAGGAAAACTAAGACAACAATAAATTGGTAGTAATGAGTGGACAAAGTGATGGAAGTTTGGGCTATAAGAAAAGGTTAGTGGTAATGGTGGCCACCAGCTTCTAGCCAAGGAAAAATACCCAACCATAAGTGTAAGTACCTTTTCCCACATTTACCAAATTTCAACTGCCTGTTAGGGTAAACACGAGAGGAAGAGTTACTATGACATGACCTAAGATCCAATATCTAGTTAAGGAAGTGGGGCCTACAACCTAACACACTAACAACTCATAAGCATCCCATAGGACACTAGGTCACCCAGAAATCAGTCCACAACCTCTAATGGAAAAATCCTGAGCTAGAACTGATTTTTCACTAACCTAAACTCCAACCACACCCACAACAAGGAATGCATGCGGGTGTGACCCTATAACCATGCTCACAAGCCTAACTTCTTGTGGTTGTGACCTAAAATATCCATTTTAGAGTATGCGGTCCTAGGATCATTACCACCTTTTCAGGCCAACCTCTAGCCCACTACCTAGAACTTCCTGAAACTTTCCAGAAGCATAAGTTACATGAAGACAATTCTAAACATTCAAAATTGAATAAGGTCTTGAACCTAGATAGGCCTAGTACTTAGAAACAATTTTGTCAAGCACATGGTAAACATGTAAGCTACAAGTCATGAATGCATATCTGATAATAAACTGATAGTGTTCATCTAAGATTCACCGAGAAGGCTCTAGCCCTCTTTAGATAGTTGAAATAACTCTTGTTAGTCCATACATTCATCAACCATTCATATATTCACCAAACATGTCAAGATCCATAGACAATATACATCTTAGAACAAAAATATAACCAAAAAATAAACAACATAGAAGCCATTTCAACGCAACCGTAATACCACCAATATAATCAATACATATACTCATAGATCACAATAGAAAATATATCATATTAACATATGAAAATTCCAACCAAGTCAGGGAATTCCACATACCATCCGACCATAAATTGGGTTGAAACAAATATCTCTTTCAACTAATCACCCCCGAACCATATTCCAAGTGTGAATGTGGGATCTCATGGAATAAACCATGACAAAAACAAACCAGGGCTTCCAGAGGCCAAACCACCTCAACCCTCAATCACAGTGATTCCACCTTAATGGTCGAACATCACTAACACCAACCAGATAAATCTCTACCCAATTTTTCCAAGGCTAAACTAGTAACTCAACCCATAGCCTTCCATGGCTCTAGATAATTTTTCCAACATGGCTTGAAGGATAGTAACTCAACCGACCAAGGGCTCTCGAGTATTTGTCCCAACCTAGGCTCCATGACTAGTAACTCAACCCAAGTTGTTCCATGGCTTCGACAGTGTTTGTTCCAACCCATATACATAAGGAACATGAGCACCAATAAGAAAATAATAAATAATATAAAAATAAAAATAAATAACACGTTAAAAAAACCCAAAACACCATGGCTATCCAAGAAATGAAAAGCAAAGGCTAAACCACTATCACTCTAGGAAAATATCCATGCTAATGACAACACATAACCAGATAATCACATGCACATACCATGCATCCATAAATAAAGAAATAAATCACACATGAAACTTGTTACCTACGAACCAATCCATTTGTAGTTTTTGATCCACTTATTCCCTTGCGCTTTCTTGCTTGCCTTTGCCTTCTTTCTCCAAATCCAACTAAATATTATAGTGCTCCGAGCATACTCCAAGAACGCTATAACTGTGCAAGAGTATGAGAGAATGAGTGAATAGAAGAGAGCTCGAAACCTAAACTGAAATTTCCCATGAAATGATCCTCAAAATCCTTTTTATCATTGAGGTCTCTATTTTCTTCATTTTCCTTCATTTTTCCTTCAATTTCCTACTCAGGAAAATTTGTGACTCTTCATCTTCATTTTATCCTATCCTATCACCAAGTAGTGTTGACTTGGAGTATGTGACCAAAAAATTCATGGGTACATGATATCAATGCTGATATGGGAAGACAAGAGGTTCTTGAGAGAGTGGGGTTGCATGAATGCATGAGATAGTAGAGACATAGTAAAAAGGGTGTTATAGAAACCATGTGTGGAGGCAGATATGCTGAGTAAAAACCAGCCACCAATATTTTTTTTAGGTGTTCAAGTACGGGAATGTGATGGGACGCTAGTAGGAATAGTGAGACGAGGTAGGTTGGGTTGGTAGATGGAACATAAGAATTTGATGGGAAGAGGAATTATTTCAATAAGCATGATCCAATAGTGCTCGACGGAGAAGGGTACAAAGGACAATACCATGTCTACTAGCAAGATTGGCATAGATCATACCTCGGAGAGACAAGGGAGACCATACTATTTAGGGGATTCATAACAGATTTTGTGGATGATTAAAAATACTGAGACATACCCACAAGGAAAATATTGGTAGATCTATAAGAAAGCAGGTTCTTGTGGGTGCTATAAGGAATTAGGATAAGGGGCCGTAAGGACAAATAAATAAGTAACATAGAATAAGGAGTAGGTATCTTTCAAGGTTGAGAAGTTAAGAGGGAGTAAACCTTCAGGTTTAGGAGGCAAGGATAAATTGACAGATTCATCCAAGTCTCTTAAAAATGTCTCTTGTTATGAGATGAATTTATAGGATATTCAGGAGAAAGAGGATTCTAGGAACTAGGCCAAGGAGATCAGGATTTCAAGGATGCTTCTAGACCAAATGGAAGGAAAGGATTCTAGTTGAGAAGGAATGACCAGAAGAAGTATATCCAAGATCGAAGTGAGTTATAGGTGGTATAAGTACCTCTCTCACTAAGAGGGAATGTTGAAATTTGTAGACTAGGTAGGTACTTTTGCATATTTCTAAGAGTCTAGGAATGCATAAGTTACCCAAGATATCCTTAGAACACTTTCTCTATTTTGAGCAAGTTCCATTTATAACTTAACCTAAGTTAGTCTTAGAAACGACATTAAAAATGAAACACCAATATTAAATAAAAAATTTAGGCATTGAATCACATTATTTGCTCAAACAAACTAATTTTTATTTAACTATGAAGCTCGTGACTTTCCTTGATTTCCCAACAAATTGAATTACATCATTATTTATTCTTGGTTAAGGAAAATATAGAATTTTCAAGAGATAATCATTTTCCTACATATTTGGAGGAAGTTGAGGGGAATCCTTTCAAACTTATGAAATATCCTAACTATATACTAAAACAATAATATTAGTTTCAATTACATTTCTTTTCTAAAATTTTATATAATCTAATATTTTCTAGATCGTACTTAGACTTAGAAAATTTTAAATAAATATATTTTTCATAAGGTAACATGATCCTACATCAAACTATCAAGAAGTTTTTTTTTTCATGTACTCTTGTCCATAAATTGATCATTTTTGTTGCCTTCATTCAGAAGTATGAAATAATTCAGGTACATAAGGTGTTCTTTTCAATTATTTTCCCGCTAGATCCAAACTCTGTTTGTTGGATGTAGACATTATTTTCTTCTCCATGGTACTATGGTGTTTTGACTGAGAACCTTGATTTCTTCTTGAATTTGGATAAAACATAATGATATTGTCTACATAACCGATATTTTTTTCATGAGTATTTTTACATCTTTTATCTTCAATATGTTCATGTCTTCTTAGATTTCACCTACACATGAAGAAAACATGTTAAAGAAAAGAATTTGTTCATTGGGGTTCTGAAGTCTATCCTCAATCATGAAAACCATTTCCATGTATATAAATTCTAGGAAAAATTGAAATAATCTTGTCTTCATATTCCTATATCCTTCCTTCCTTTCTTCCATACATTTATGCTCCATTATATAATTTTACACCTCATGGAATTGTATATTTATCACTTATTCATCCTCATCCTCCCTTAAACCCAAAATTACTTCCTTTACCATAATTTTTTGACAATAATATTTATTTTCAAGATCAATTTGAGTTTTTTAACTCAAAAACCCTTTGTTGTATCTCAATACGACCTCTTTCTCTTCATCTTTTGGGTTTTCCTAGATGAATTTTTTTTCATTATTTCCTTCCATCATAATCTATTTTTGAAAATTATATTCTACAATAGATATAATTGGATGATCTATTGCTGCTCTCATTAACACTTCACTATACAATTCATTAGTAATCATATTATCATACTCCTCCAACAAAATCTAATTTTATAAAGGAAAATCAATTACCTTAACAACTATATCTATCTCATCAGGTAGTGTATATATTGTTTCCTCTTCACTTTCCTGTTTCAAAAAATCCTTCTCAGTCATCATTTGCACTTGATTACTAATCGTTGTCATTGTACCTTCATCCTTTAATGGTAGCAATGTGTGTTTCTTGCCATCCTTTCCAAAAGTGTATGTGCTTTTCCTTCCATCATGCATTGTTTTTTGTCATATTTCTAGGTTCTACCTAATAGTACGTGACATAAATCCATGGGCATGACATCCCCAAGTAATTTATCTTTGTAGAATCCACTATTAAAATCTACTTTACATCTCTTGTTTACTAGTATCTAGTGTCCTTTCTCTATCTATGACACTTTGTATGGGGTAGGATGTATTTTCTTCTTTAGATTTAACTTCTCCACCATCTATGTAGACACCAAATTTCTAGTACTTCCATTGTTAATAAAAACTTTTACATCATTTATTTTTTGAATTAAAAGTGGTTCTAAATAATTCTTTTTTGTGTGGACGCTCCTCAATTTCCTTGGAAAATTTCAATATGAATATCTTCATTATCAGGGATTCTCCAACTTCTAGTGCATTCTCATGAATGGAAGACTACACATATTTTTTTTCTTTTTCCTTGTAATGTGAATTGTTTCTATATTTGTGGAAATTTTTTATGGACATTCATTATATTTATGACCAATTGCATTACATGTGTAAAATCTAATGAAAAAGTGTTTTCCTCTACCTATTTTATATGATATTCTCCATCTAAAGTCCCCTCCTCCTGATGGTTGTTCCAGTTGTTGGGAATTTATTCCTTATTCTATGTGCTCTATAAACCTTCCTTGCCTACTTTTATATCTTTACTTGCCATTTTACTTTTCCCCTTTTCTCTCTGGATTTTCTTCCTTTTTAGATTCTCCTCCACCTTGAGAGCTACCTAGTATGCTTCTTTAACAGATCTTAAAGGAAAAATTACTCAACTCATATTTGATTTCATATCATAAACCATTGATATATCTAGCAACCTTTTCAATGTCTTCTCCTTCATGAAAACCCCTTATACTTATAAAATTCTTTTATATACTCTTTTACAGACATTGACTTTTTCTTAAGGTTTTACATTTTCCTAAATAGTTTTAGATGCTTATCTTGGGGGATAGATTTACCTTTTAATTTCACCAACATTTGGTCCCAACTGGTAAACTTCATTTTTTATTTTTTCCTTTTCTCCATTTGGACATTGTCCCACCATCGTGTGGCATATCCTTTTAATCTAGTCACTACAAATTTCACCTTCTTCCCTTCGGCTACATTTGTGTAGTCAAAATACACATCCATGGTGCTAATATAATAAATCAACTCTTCTGCATTTAAGTTTCTTTTGTACATAGGAACTTCCACTTTTGGTTTGGCACTCAATCCTGCAATTATTTTAATTATTCTTTTTTCTTGATTTTCTTCTTCAATGTTGATATCTTATTCTTCTAAGGACTCTTCTCGATCATTGATGTTTCTTATGTTGACACCTCTACTTTATGTCATATCCATTGCATCTAATCTCATTAATATGCTTTTTAATTTCTTGAGTAATATTTTGGTTAGCAATTGATGTTCCTTGACCAATGAAATATCCTTTGTTTGCTCGAGATTTATGTGCTTACAAATAATTACTCTTGAAATTTTGTTTATTTTGTTTACTTTTTTTTTTAAACAAACACCTCAATATTTAGAAAAATTAAAAAGCACCAAAGCATAAAATGACTCGATCAATATTTCTATTCGTGCAAACCACTAGCATTATTTGAACACAAGATCAACTAATAAGATATGCAATATGAATGTTGTAGAAGAGATTTAAAACTCAATTATGAAAGGTGATTAAGAACATAGCTATTTGTGTAGAAATAATGTAATGTTGTACAAACATACCCATAAATTTCCAAATATGTGTATGTAGGTGAGTGGTAGACGTTGCTTCCCATGACCATTTTTTGTATGTTCTTCATTAAATTTCCATATAATTGATAATGGAAATTTCTTTTAGCTTCTGGTTCTGAAACATATCACCATCAACTGTCACTGAAATAGGGAGTTAAAGACTTTCTTTTCTTACTTCAATTACATATGCATGATGACAACTGTTATGATCCTTGCACCTTTAAAATGATAAGAAACCAATATTACAATCAAATTGAAGGGATAAACTGTTGGCCACCAAATCCGGCTACCTTTTTGACCATTTTTATCATCCTTTTTTATCCTTTTTGTGTTTAATTACCTACATTTTCTATGCTAAAATTATGAGGGAAATACCCCTAACTTTTCCAATTGAAATATTTTCATTAATGAAGTAAATTCACAGAGTGTTACCTATTTGTGACACTAAGACATGTGCTTGACCGCAGTTTGGAGAACAGGAACCCTCGCTCCAGTGGTTTTGCAACAGATCTGGTAATGACCAGCTACAGGGAGATCGCGCAGCTGGAGCCACGATTCTCTAGGTCTATTCTTGGCCCTTGTTCTATTCTGGATAGCTGATGTTTGTACTGTTCCAACTGTTGTGTATTTCTGAATGCACGATTGCCACATTCCAGGGAAATCTGTTATTCTCTCATGTTGTGTATAAAATGGATATTGTTCCTGTAAATGGGGGTTCCCGAAAGAAGATTGTAATCACATCTTACAGATTAATAAAATACTTCTAGTTTTGTTGTTCTAAAGCATTTTCGTGACTAACGCAGCCTTAATCAGAGATTTGGGCCCGCTCTTCTGATCAAGCGATGCATCTGCATGTGTGTGAGTTGTTTCCTTGTTATGGTTGTTCGTTATTATTCGTTACTGTTAATATTGTTTTGAGTTCAACATTTGATTTCATATCACGACAATATTTTGAGTTTTAATTCTAAACCCTTGGTTGAGATGGATTATGTGTTTGTTCCTACATATACCTTGCGCATTGCCTTGAAAGGATATGCTCCCCGATTGATAAAATTAATGTCAGATTAGGGTGGATAAATCATTCTCACCTGGACACCAAAATTTTGGTGCCATTTCCAAGGAGGCTAACAAGGTGAAAACAACGATTCGAACCAACTAGAGGGTCAATATCTCATCTTGGGGAGAGATTGAGCTTTCTCACTCTACTTCAGGTCATGAGCGTAGGTTTTGATTTTGGTTTGTTTATTTCTGTTTCTGTTTTGGATTTAGGGCCATCTTCTTGTCCTGGGGAGGGAGAAGTCTTTTGATGCCCTGCTCTAGACCCTGAGTGGAAGTGATTCTATTTCTTTTGTTTTCTTGTAGGGAACCCTTAGGTTTGCCCTGGGGAGGGAGGAGTCTTTTGATGCCCTGCTTCAGATCTGGGAGTATTAGGTCTTCTCGTGGATTGTGTTGTTTTGGTTCTTGTCCCAGGGAGGGAGGAGTTATTTAATGCCCTGCTTTTGGTCTGAAACCCTAGTTTTTGTTTTGTTGTCTTTTCTTTATTTTTGCGAACTATCTTATCTTGGGGAGGGAATGATCTTTTGAAACCTTAATCCAATATTGGAGCATTGTAGGTTCATATGCAGACCTTCCATCATATCAATTTTTGTATGAACCAAGAACCAAATAAGAGGGGCGGCGTGAGAGCCACAAAAAGGGGAAGATTATATCTGGGAAGAAAAACTTATATTCAACAGATTAAAGAAAAGGCAGAGTCTGAAGTGTCTTCTCGCGTAGTTGCAAGGCCAGGGGCTAGGAAAGTGAAGTCTGAGTGAAAGTCAGTGGATGAACCCATGAAGGCCATGGTATCCTTTGGTGATTTGGTACAACAGGGTCCTCCAGCAGTAGAAGAGATAATCAACGGTGGACCGGACCGAGAGGATCTTGTGCTAGTAATAGCAGAGGAAGAAATTGCAAGTAGAACATCAATGGAGTTGGACTGCTCTAGTAAGGGAAAGGAAGTTGTAGTCAAGGTATTGAACCATCAGGACACAGGAAGGAGAAACGAGGGGATATTGGTATTTCCAAGAGACCGGGGAAGTGCTACTAAAGTAAATCGCATTCCAGTAGTGAGGAGTCCTCGACCATCCTCCACAGAGCTTGGTTAAATCCCCAGTGATTATTTGAAGATATTTATGGCTCCCACAACCTCCACTATTGAATTTCCCATTGGGAATTTGGGAGCTGTCGTGCCTACCAAGGCTATCCCATTAGCAGCCTTACCAAACTTCCATGGGCTTGTTTTAGAGGATCTCGACACATTTCTATTCAAGTTCGACATAGTGTGTCGGGGGTATGATTACATGAAGATGCCCAGAAGTTAAAGATTTATCCTTCTACACTAAAAGGGACAGCTTTGTGATGGTTTATGGGCCTTGGAGGAAAATCCATTTCCACATAGAATGATATGCAAATAGCTTTTCTGGAAAAGTACCAGGATTACTACAAATCCCAGAATGTCAAGGAGGAGCTTTTCAAGTTTACACAGAAAGAAGATGAAAGTTTGGAAGATTGTGTGGAGAGGCTTAAGTACCTCTTACAGAGTTTAGGTCTTTCTGATCTGGATAAAGAAATTTTGAAGGTTATCCTCCTTGGATCCTTTCGAGAGCACTCAATCGAACTGTTGAATATTGTGGGAAAGGGAGAAATCTCCAAGGAAACCTTTGAAGGTATCTGCGATTTGTGTATTCAGTGCTCGAGGGGGCTTGCAAGAAATAGAATAGGAATCCGTTTAGTAAAAGGATTTGGCGGGGGTGTTACAAAATAAAAAATCGGGAACCTGCTAGAAAAATTAAGGATGGATATTCTCAGTACCCTGTCAACACAAATCAACACTTTGCAAGTAAGGCAGAAGCAGTTAGAACTGGATAGGACCATGGAAATATTTTTCCCAAAGTGCAAGAAGAATCATTTGGAAAGGGAATGCCCATTAAAGTCCATAGAAAAATGTGACATCTGTGAGCTAAATCATGTAACAAGTTCATTCCCTTCCTTATCGGGCCTGAAAGTGGTGTTTCAAGGGGTAGGGGAGGACATGAAACAATTGTATCTTATGGGCACCAGGAAGCCGTGGCAACTTCGACCATCGATGGGAAATCAAGGTATGTACCCAGATCCATCTCAGTATTTCAATAGATATAACATGAATCCTCAGACCATGCCTTGTCCCCCTATGTGGCCGCAATACTAGTACCCATTGTGGCAGCAATGTAACCCTCAAACCAATATGAACTCACCATGGGCTCCAACTTGTTGAGGACCCTCTTTAGGGTAGTTTCCTCAACAAATGGCATAGCAGCAACTCCAATAACCCTCCAACATCCCTCCTGGTAATCATCCTGTCCATCCTCAGCTTCCAATGCAGCCTAATCCTAATCCCAATAATAAAGGAGTCCATCAAGTTGATGTTATTAACCTACCTTCGTATAGCATCTCTACTGCAGAACTGTATGAAATGAATTTACGATCAGGTCGAACAGTTAATGTCCAACCCCCTCTGGTTATCATAGAACAACTTGATAATGAAGAGAGAGAGGCACAGTCGACCAATAGGTAGCCAAAACAAACTGTTAAAAATCAGATGCCTCCTACGAAACAACATCAATCTGAACCACCGTACTCAAAGAGATTGATTATGAGTAAACGAAGCCCATAAGACGAATTTGATTTATTAGGAGAATTGCAAAATTTATTTGTTAAAATCCCCTTGTTACAAGCCATGAAGGATGTAACAATTTATGCAAAGGCTCTTAGGGAATATTTTTCAAAGAAACCTACGAAGAAAACTAAGGACCCCCTCACTATACATGTTATGAGAGAATTATTGGACATCATGATGGGAAAATCAATACTAGTGAAATATGGAGATCCGAGGAACCCGGTTTTGACAGTAAAAATTAATGGGGTAGAGATTCCAAATGTGCTGGTAGACCTGGGGCACTGCCATCAATGTCATCACTATTGAAACCATGCATACATTGGGCCTTCAAAATTTGAATCATACACCTACAGTGTTGGAATTGGCAGATTGATCTACAGTCAAACCTTTAGGGAAATTGGAGGATGTGAAAATTTCAGTAGATGCATGGCATTACCCCATAGATTTCCTGGTATTGCATATGTACTCTTCAGTGGGTGGCCACCCCTTAATTATGGGTAGGCCATGGCTGGCTAATGCAGACGCCTATATTAGGTGTTGATCAGGAAATATGGTCATCTCTAATGGGAATAATACTAATAATTTGGTACTATACCCACCTGCTAAACCAGATGCACCTAAAAATTCAGTAGGCAACAATAACATTGCATCCATGGTAGAAGAAGAAGAAAAAGTGAGACCGGTCCTCACTATTGGGCAGACCCTTCAGTTGAAGATGGAATCAGAAGATGATGTGATTAATTCCTTCATGAATGATCCTTGTTCCATTTCAGAGTCAAATTAGAAGGTCTTAGAATCAGTCCTAAGCTGTGAAACTCAGGAAGTTATTGAAACAGCGGAAGAATTAGAGGAAGACGTTGATGCACCTCATGCTAGTGTTCAGGTGGAGATAGAACCGGGGAAAACTCTGAATATCAATCTAGGTTTGTCGGAATCCTAGAAGAAGTAGCTGGTAGATGTTCTTCAAAAACATAAGGAAGCTTTCGCCTGGGATTATTCAAACATGAAGGGGATCCCTGCCAACTTATGCACCCATCATATATATATATATCAAGGAAGATTGTAGTCCTATAAGATAACCTCAGAGAAGGATGAATCCTGCATTGAGAAACATTGTGAAAGACGAGCTTCAGAGATTATTGGATGTGGGTTGTATCTACCCTATATTAGACAGCCAATGGGTCTCGCCATTGGTAATGGTCCCCAAGAAGAATGGTAAATGGTGGATCTGCATGGATTATCGAGAGTTAAATAAGGCAACGCAAAGGGACAATTTTCCCCTCCCATTTATCGATCAAGTTTTAGACACATTGGCTGGCAAGAAATTTTTCTCATTTCTAAATGGGTTTATTGGATATAGTCAAATCCAGATCGCTCCTAAGGACCAGCACAAGACCACTTTCACATGCCCCTGGGGAACATTTGCATACTGGGTCCTTCCTTTTGGCCTGTGTAATGCCCCTGCAACATTCCAAAGGGAAATTCTAGGAATATTCTCTGGTCTGATAGATGATGGTGTTGAAATTTATATGGACGACTTCACTCCATATGGGGACACTTTATTAGAGGGGCTAAGAAATTTAGAAAAAATTCTTGAAAGATGTATACAAGCGTGTGTTTCCCTGAGTACATTAAAGTGCCACATGATGATGGAAAAATATTTTTTTCTGGGGCATTTGCTTTCGGCTGAAGGAATTAGAATGGACCCAGCAAAGATAAAGGTAATTTTGCACTTTCCAACACCTAAAAAACCCACACAGGTACGTAGTTTCATTGGCTGTGCTGGTTATGATAGGTGTTTCATAGAAAATTTTGCAAAAGTAGCACAACCGCTATTTCAATTACTGACAAAAGATTCAGAATTTGTGTGGTCACATGACTCTGATATAGCCTTCACAAGAATTAAAGAATTAGTCTGCAATGCCCCGATTATTAGAGGACCAGACTGGGCGTTACCTTTCCATATTCATATGGATGCTTCCCAAATAGAAATTGGTGCAGTACTAGGACAACAAGAGGATAAAGTACCTTATGCAGTCTACTATGTTAGTAAGAATTTGGCCCCTGCCAAATTAAACTACACAGTGACTGAGAAAGAGTTCCTTGCTGTCATTTATGCCATCAACAAATTTCGGCATTATATTACTGGGTATTCTATTTTTGTGCATAATGATCACGCAACCATGAGGTATTTAATGAACAAACCTGTTACCCCTGGTAGTGTTACAAGATGGTTGTTGCTACTACAGGAATTTGATATTACTATAGTAGATAAACCAGGGAAGGATAATGTGGTTGCAAATTTCTTGTCTAGGATAGAACATGATGGTAAGAATACACCTATTGAAGATAATTTCCTAGATGAGCATCTTTTTGTAGTTTCTGCTAACACTCCGTGGTATGCAGATATTTCTAATTATATTGCTACAGGTGAGGTGCCTCGTCACTTGTCCTATACGGAGTAAAGGAAGATCATTCGCTGGAGTACCCGATATTCATGGATGGTAGGATATCTCTTCCGTACAGGGATTGACCAGTAGATTCGACATTGTGTGGAAAAGGATGATATTTATGAGATCTTAAAGGCTGCACATGATGGACCTTGTGGAGGACATTTTGTAGACAAAAGGATAGGTCATAAAGTGCTGCAGATGGGATATTATTGGCCCTCCATCTTTCGTGACGCTCAGGATTATATTCGGAGGTGTGATAGTTGTCAGCGGATGGGACAACCTGGGAGAGCAGATGAAATGCCTCTTCAACCCCAAATAGTCCTTGAACCATTTGAGAAATGGGCCATCGATTTCGTTGGACCCTTTAACCCACCTTCTCATCAGAAAGCCTACATCCTAGTTTGTACTGATTATGTAACTAAATGGGTGCAAGCTAGAGAAGTCATGAGAGAAACAGAGCAAGTAGTGACAGACTTCCTTTTTGAAGAAATATTTGCTCGGTACGAGACTCCTAGAGAAATTGTGTCAGATGGAGGATCGCAGTTCACATCCCATATGATGGAGAAAGTGATGCAGAAATACGGGGTCAAACATAGAGTAACAACCCCCTGTCATCCACAGGCGAATGGGAAAGTAGAGAGTACAAATAAAGCATTGGAAAATATCTTGAAAAAGACAGTAGCAAGTCATCACCGGGATTGGGCACAAAAACTTCCAAAAGATTTATGGGCCTATAGAACAACATGGAAGAACACAACGGGGTTTTCTCCATTTGAATTAGTTTATGGGAAATCCCCCTTGCTTCAGGTAGAATTTGAAATTAGCACACTCAGAACAGCTCTGGAAGTAGGTTTAGATCTATCAGAAGCACAGAAACACCGACTAGAACAGCTGAATGAGTTAGATGAGATTTGATCAGTAGCTGTCCAGAGAACTACGACTGTTCAATAACAGAGAACGAAATGGCATGATAAATTTATCAAAAATAAGGTGTTTCATGAAGGGGATTGGGCGTTACTATATGACTCCCGATTTAAGGATTTCAAAGGAAAGCTTCGTACTTGTTGGATGGGACCATATCAAGTGGATGTAGTGTTCGATAATGGAACTGTTAGATTAATTACAATTGATGAGAATCAGACCACGTTTGTGGTGAATGGACACCGTCTAAAATTATACCATCGTCCAGCCTTTCTAAAGATGCCTTTATTAAAACCCTTCGCATTCATCTGATCTAATGGTTATTGCAATAAAAGACACTCTCACTCTTCCTTAAAAAAAAAAAAAATTCTACAAATTAAAAAATAAAAAATAAAAATAAAAAAATGATGATAATATGTGGTTATTACTTACTTGTTTGTATTTTGCAGGAATAATATATATATATATATATATATATATATATATATATATATATATGGCTAGGAGGAAAGTAACATTCGATGTTGTTAATTCGAAGCCGTCGTTACACCGCCGATGTTGTTATTTTTATAGAATAATATATATATATATATATATATATATATATATATATATATATATATATATATATATATATATATATATATATATATATATATATATATATATATATATATATATAT
Source organism: Pinus albicaulis (assembly GCA_034641835.2). Classification (NCBI taxonomy): domain Eukaryota; kingdom Viridiplantae; phylum Streptophyta; class Pinopsida; order Pinales; family Pinaceae; genus Pinus; species Pinus albicaulis. The sequence goes on along the minus strand of CM076582.1, from coordinate 70,889,581 downwards.
ATATATATATATATGGCTAGGAGGAAAGTAACATTCGATGTTGTTACTCCGAAGTTGCTGTTACACTGCCGATGTTGTTACTCCGAAGTTGTTGTTACACTGTCGATGCTGTTACTCCGAAGTTGTTGTTACTCCGAAGTGGCTGGTACACTAAAGCTGTTGTTACACCGTAGTTGTTGTTACTCCATAGCTGTCGTTACTCCGTAGCTACTGTTAATTAGTAGCTGTCGTTACTCACTATTCATGTTATTCACTGACATCGTTATCTGCTATGTTGTTACTACGACGGATATTTTTGTTGTTACTCCACATTAAAGTAAGTTCGTAGGTACGTCTCCATTGATTTTATGGATTTAATTAAATATTCCAAAAGGACGGTCAAACGTGCCGAGGATGGCCATCATTTAGTTGGGGTGAGGCAACCATCATAATGAATGACATCATACTCCGTAAAGGTATTTATGACACACGATTCCCACCAAACCCAATTTAATGATTTCAAGTACGTTGTAATTACACCATATGAGTTGGAATGTGTACTCGTATGCACAAAAGTCATATCTGTCACCTCCCACCATACCACATTAAATCCTGAGAATATCTAACAGTACTACCATAATCTGTCATTACTCCCAAAGCATACTAGTATTGTTTATCCATTATATTTGAAAGTGGCCATGACGTTATTTCAGTTATTAATAGTTTGGAGCCCTATCACTCCCCCCAGCCAGCTCACTATAGTTTTCGTGCTGACTCCGCCTCTACAGCAATGGGTGCTCAATCTTTGTGACAAAAACCTGATGATTCAATGAGAATTCGGAGAAATCAGGAGGTATGGTGAGTATTTGAAAATGCAGGTTGGGATGTTTACTTTGAAAGGCTGAATGGATGGGATGAAGAAATTGCGATGGAATTCGCATTGAATCTGGAAGAAGGAGGTTCTCAGGTTCGTGGAAACGAAAATCCAGTGACAGAAGAAACCATCGCAGAGGTCAGTGGATTTCCGTAAGGTGGAGAATGTTGGTTTTCAAGGAGAACACCCCTCTTGGATCTCCCCGAAGCTTTTCTGCAAGCTGGAGAAAGTATTGCGCAGAAGGGTCGGGGATACGACAGAGCTTCATTACCTCGTCCATGGGGAGAGGTTGCAGAGGTTGTTATAAAGTATATGACATGTGAAGGAAGGTATTATACTATCTTCAAATATCACCTCTGCATTTTGGCTCATCTACGATTTCCACAAGCAGAGGCCTTCTCAATGAATGCACCCTATTTTCTGTTAAGGAGCCTTCAATTGATGGAAAATTCAGCTCAGGGGGCGCAACAGGTGTTGGCATTCCTCTCTCACCATGGGCTGGCCCAGTTGCTAGTAATGAATTCCATTGAGAAGATCCTGATTCAGTAGGAATTTTTTCAGAATTCCACAGAGGAGGAAATAGAAGCTATTGTGGCTGCTAGGGTAGAAGAAGCTGAAGCCATGCAGGAGGATGAAGAGGAGGATGAAGCCATGCAGTGAATTGTAGAGGATGATGATTAAATTGATCAGGAGGATTCTGAGGAGATAGAATTGGAGACTGAAGAGCATGAAGAACAGACGGGTTCCCAAGAACAAGCCGAACTCGTGGAATCGATGGAATTTGTATAAATACCCATTGGCACTATGGTCGAGGCTACTACACAAGAAACAGCCCTGTCCGTGGAGCTAGCTGAGCAAATAGAAAGCGCAATGGGCATGGAGGTAAACCCAGAGAAAATGAAAGAGGGTGAATTGGTCGACATTGCGACCGAGGCCACTCCACAGGGATCTCCTGTCGTCATGGAACCAATGGAGGAGGGTAATCCGATTGAAGAAGAAGTCATGACCACTCTAACTAGAGAAAATACAGAGGAAATGACGGGAGAACTAAGGTATGAGGTTGACGCTACTCCACAAGAACCAGCGTCGACCTCGGGGCTGAATGTAGAGGATTTGTTCCAGTTCCCCAGTTTTCTTCCTAAGGGAGGACGGGTAACTCGTTCCTCGCAGCAAAGAGAGGAAGAAAATGTTGCCATTATTATGGCTTCAAATTTAAAATAAAGGCCATGACCGGAAGAGGCCCTAACATGCATGTTAGCAGAGGAGTATCTTATTGAGTCACCACTAGTCACAGAGAATGTAAAGGATGAGAGAAGGGCCATTGGTGAAGAGGAGGGACCAAGCAGAGCGGTCTTGACAAATGAACTAATGGAGCACGCAGGCATGAAAAGAGTGAAGCAAGAAATAATAGAAGAAGAACAGTCAGAGGAGGTTAGACCAACTGTTGGTCTGATGGAGGCAGTCTTTAGGGATTTACCTCCAGCTGCCGGGGCAGAAGAAATATAGGTCAAGAAAGAAGAAGCAGAGCTTCGTGGACCATGAAGACTTCCCATCAAAAAAAGATACCAACAGCAGTTTAAGGAAGTGATGCCGCTCAAAATGGAAGTAAGGGATTTGAGAAGGAAAGTGCGTAGGATGCAGAAACAAATAAACAGGTACAAGTGGCGAGCCAGGAGATCCAGAGTCACTAGGGTTGAAGCGGGGACTGAAACAGACCCAATTGAACAATTGTTTGAAGCTAGAGAGTATGCCTTAATGGTCTAATTAAAGACGTGGAAGTCTATTGTGGCCCAGTATAAGAATGAGATCAAGATAACCGAGGAAAGAGCCTCCAAAACCGTTTTCGGATATGTGGAGTACATAGATATTATGAGAATAAGGCATGCAAAGCAGTAGCTTAAGATGGAGCAGTTGGAAAAACAAGTGACCAAATTGAAAGATGATAAGGAACAGATGTTCAAACTGGTGCAAGAGGTGATGGCATGTCATCCCCATACTTCTTATATTATTTATTTTTGCATGAACATTTTCTTTTATTATGCATGGAGAGAATTAAGAATGAGCTCAGTTATGAAATAGAAGATGGTGTACAATTCCTCCGAATCATGAGGAGTCATGATGTGCCAACTCAGCATTTGATGTGTGAGTTTTACGTATCTGTTACGTCTGGACAGAGATTTTAACCGAGTTCCATATGTAGGGGACATCCATTTGAGGGCCCTCACCTCTTATGCTTTAAATCAAATCCATTGGTAGAAGGCTTATAACACTTTTGAGTCTAACCAAGTCACAAGGCCATTTATAGCAAGATAAGAACATGAGAGGTCATATACAGTGTACAATAAACACCATACAATTTTGAAATTCGGGGAGAACAGAGAAAGAATGCTAAGAACACAAAGGTGGTGTCTCGACCTTTGTATTAATCAATTAACTGTTTCTCAAAAATAGGCCCTTGATTGTTTTCATAGAAGGTGGATGATGTCACTGACAGCTGTCCGAAACAGAGAACCTTTTGGGGCACCCAATTTTGTGTGATTACTTGCTACAGTACCCAGATATGTGGCATGTGTCCAAACATGTGGGATCCGATGGATGGGGCTCCATTTTTAGTATCTTGTTATTTGGTTGCCTGCAGAAGTTTACACCCCAGCGTACAATGTTCCAGTAGGTTGGTGGAAAGAAATTCTCCTTTCGGATGGATTTAAAGTTCCTGGGACAGAGATGGCTTTAGAGTATAATATTGTCAGGCTTCATGAAGCTCACAGTTTGCAAAACCTAGACATACGGAGGTGGCGGACTGCATGAGGGCATGCAGAAGGCTAGTTGGGGGGAGATGTTGGACACCAAATCTGGCTACCTTTCTGACCATTTTTATCATCCTTTTTTATCCTTTTTGTGTTTAATTACCTACATTTTCTATGCTAAACTTATGAGGTAAATACCCCTAACTTGTCCAATTGGAATATTTTAATTAATAAATTAAAGTCACAGAGTCTTACCTATTTGTGACACTAAGACATGTGCTTGACTACAGTTTGGAGAATAGGAACCCTCGCTCCAGTGGTTTTGCAACAGATTTGGTAACGACCAGCTACAGGGAGATCGCGCAGCTGGAGCCATGATTCTCTGGGTCTATTCTTTGCCCTTGTTCTATTCTAGACAACTGATGTTTGTGTTGTTCCAACTGTTGTGTATTTCCAAACGCACGATTACCACATTCCAGGGCAATCTGTTATTCTCTCGCGTTGTGTATAAAATGGATATTGTTCTTGTAAATGGGGGTTCCTGAAAGGAGATTGTAATCACATCTTACAGATTAATAAAATACTTCTGGTTTTGCTATTCTAAAGCATTTTCGTGAGTAACGCAGCCCTGATCAGAGAGCTAGGCCCTCTCTTCTGATCAGGCATTGCATTTGCATGTGTGTGAGTTGTTTCCTTATTATGGTTGTTGCTTATTATTCGTTACTGTTAAGATTGTTTTGAGTTCAACATTTGATTTCATATCACGACAATGTTTTGAGTTTTAATTCTAAACCCTTGGTTGAGACAGATTATGTGTTTGTTCCTACATATACCTTATGCATTTCCTTGAAAGGATATGCTCCTGGATTGATAAAATTAATGTTGGATTAAGGTGGATAAATAATTCTCACCTGGACACCAACATAAACCTCCTTTTATAATAGTTACAATGAAAAAGATAATATTTGACAATCCTAAGGCTAGTTCTCCTTATTATATGTATAGGAGACAACCGATACACATTAGAGGAAATTTCATCCTAAAAGTGCCTATAAAATTTTCATGTAACTTCCATGTTGTAGCAACCCCTGTTTGATTTTCCATGTAAATAGAATAAGATCAAGGTCATGGGACATGTATTCCAAGTTGAATGTTGGAAAAACATTATAGTGGACATCATTTGTGGTTTAATAATGGCTATGGAAATTGGCAAAGGAAAAGAGGAAACTTTTGGCTTTTAATTGTGAAAATGAAGGAAAATGGGAGAAAAGGGAGATGAAGAGACACAAATTTTCATGTGAGGGAAATTACAGGAAAAATGAAGGAAAATGAAGGAAAAGGAAGATCAATGAGAAAAAAGGCATAATAGAATCAGTGCACAAATTTTGGTCATTACAGCTTTGGCCTGTTCAGTTTTTTCTCTCTCCTTTCAATTTCATCCTCTCATACTCTTGCACATTTAGAGAATCACTGGACAATTCTAGCATTCATTTGGATTTGGAGAAAGCAAGCAAGGAGAGAAAGGAAGTGCAAATAGATAGTTGGATCAACCACTACAACAAGCTTACTTTGCAAGTAACAAGTTTCATGTGTAATATCCTTGTTTATTTTTCGATGCATGGTATATCCATGTGGTTTCTTGGTTGTGTGTTATCATTGGCATGGATATTTTCTTGGATTGACAGTGGTTTCAGTCGTGCCTCGCCATTTTATAGATATCCATGGTGTAGTGGGTTCCCCATTTGTTTTTTCTGATTGGTTGTCAAGTTTCCTCTGACTGTGAGTTGGAAAAATTCTCTGGATCCATGAAACAACTTGGCTTACTTGGAGGTTCTGGGTTGATTTACTAATCCCTGGAGCCCATGGGTTAGGACAAACACTCTAGAGTACTGAAACATCTCAAGTTCCCTGGAGGCTGTGGGTTGAGTTAGAAGTTCTTGGAGCGCTGGATAGTTTGGGTAGAGACCAATCTAGTTGATGTTAGTGATTTATGGACCATATAGGTGAGATAAATGTGGTTGAGGGTTGAGTTTGTTTGGCCTCTGTAATTCTTGTTTGTTTTTTTTTTTTTAACCCTTATTATCCCACATTCATGCTTGAAATATGGTACAAGGGTGATTTGTTGAAAGAGATATTTGGTTCAACCCAATCTATGGTCGAGTGGTATGTGGAAGTCCATGACTTGGTTGGAATTTTTAATACGTTAATATGAGTTATTTCCTCTTGTGATATTTGAGCCCATGTACTAGTTTTTATGGTGATCTTACAACTTATTTTTCATAGATTCTATTTTGATTGTATTCTAGTTATATGTATGGTTTTATGATGTGCTCTAGTTACGACTCTTGTTCATGATTTAATAAATTATTGAATGGTGGATCAATGAATGGGATAAAAAGTGTTGTTGAAACTAGCTTGAGAGGGCATAGAACCTTCTTGGTGATTTTTAGATGAAGTTCATAATTTTATGATCAGATATGCATTCATGACCTATAGTTTGTATGTTTACTATTTGTTTGAAGAAATGTATATCTTGCATTAGGCATGTATTGGTCAAGTTCTTTCTCAAGTTCTATTTTTTTAGCATTTTTATCCTTATTGTCTTGATTCTGGAAAGTTACAGGCAGTTCTGGGCATTCGTCTAGAGGCTAGTCTAAAAAGGTGGAATAGATATCACAATTTCATGCACGAAACTGAGGAATTTAGGTCATAATCACGTGAAACAATTCTTATGGGTGAAATTGGAGCCTCGTAACGACATGCACAATGTATCAAGGATTCATTTGGGGAGTAAACATAGTGAAAAAGAGTTCCATCTTAGGGATTACTCAGTTGGGGTCATTGGTAGGCTCTTGAGTGATTTGTAGTCCATGAGGGATGTCAATATAAGTTCCTGTTTGTAGGCCCCACTTGCATAACTGGAACCTGGAGGTCAGGGCATATCATAGTGACACTAAACTCATGTTTACCCTTGAAAGCTTATATAGGTGGGTAAATGTGGGAGGGGTAGTTACAGGGTGGTATGAGAGTTGTTCCATTCCATGCAACCTTTCCTATGATACCATGGTTTACAAGGGTGGTATCAGAGAGAGATTGTAGTACTAGACCTCAAGGTAAATGTGATTTTTATGCATGCATTTCCATTTTTTATGAGTTTATCATGAATTGATGCTATCTACTTACTTTTATGGATATCATGACCTTATTTATGTATGAGTTGATATGCGTGTGAAGTTATGTCATGCTAATCTGGAATGAATATTTCAAATGTGATAGCCTCTACTGAAACACACTAGGTATGATATTTTATTATGTCTACATTTTTTTATCTAACATGATATGTTTGTAGGAGAAATAATATCAGTGATGGATAGAAGAATGGTAGAATATAGCTCACATGACTCCCCTTATAGGTCTGATGTGAATTCAATGGAATGGGACAAGTCAGTTTAGCAAAAATGATAAGAGTACTCTTCTTCTATAACATGTGTGTTGAGAAGTTTGAGGCAAAATTTAGAAGTTACAAGATAGATAATAACAAGTTGACTGAGGCCTAGGAAATAATTTCCAGAGCTCACAAAAAGAAAACAGAAGTTAGTGCAATCATTTTTCATAACCTTTCAAATTTGCAGAAGCATGGAAAACTAAGGATCATCAGGGATGGGAAGAAAATATTAATGGGTCATATGGTATCAGGTCTCGATCAGGGTATAGGCTGGACAAAGATGATACAGTCAGAGCTAGAAGACATTTGGATACACCTAACAGGCGATCTAGCATTCATGGATTTTATTCCATCTCTAGTTCTACGAGACATCATCTTTGTTACTACCAACATCCTTATAGGAGGAGTTAGAAGTAGTATTTTCCATAGGAGTTCAATAAATCCAAGCCTCCTACTTTTGATGGGGATGTGAAGAAATAAAAATATTTAAAATAATGGCTATTTGGGATGAAGAAGTTCTTTCAATTGCATTATTACTCAGAGAATATGAAATTCAATATAACTATATTCAGTCTTAAGGGAAAAGCATATATCTGGTGGGAAGATGTAAAGTGTTTCATATACATCAAGGTAGAGGAGTTGATTTGGCATGAATTTAAAATAATATTCAAGAATAAGTACTTGTATGAGAGATACTATGAGGGAAGGCCAAGGAATTCTATGAGTTTAAGATGGGTTTTGTGACAAATTAAGAGTGTACTGTTACACGTTATTTTGTCATCATGAAATTTTACTATCCATATAGGTCTATCACTACCTATATTATGCTCCCTTAGAAGTCAAAAACCCTAATGTTCCCAAACCAAGTCTTGGAATTGGTGAGAATTTCATTAAAACCGTTAAAAGTCTAACTCTGCATTTTTCCTAGCCTTTTCCTGCAGCTCCTAGGATACTTGTTCTATAACCTGTGGTAGCTCCTACAGGTTCTGCTATTAAAACCCGCGGACCCCCATAAAAGTAAAATAAAGGAAAAATTAAGTTCTAGAAGCCCGGCTGGTCGAATATTCTCCCAACTGGAAGCTTCTAGAGGCACGATCAGTTCAAGCTTTATTCCTCCACTCATGGAGCTCTATTCCTCCAATCATGGAGCTTATGGCTTGGTATATGGAGCTCAAATCCCTTCATGAGATGAATCCATCCCCATATTAATGGAACTAAAACTACCTCCATTTCCCTATAATTTGAGCTCAAGTTTCAGGTTGAAGGGTAGCTTGTATATTGTAGACATACATGTTAATTGTTTAATAAATTCCTAAGAGTGCATACTCTCTACACTAGTTTTTTTTGGTATGAGAATGATCACACCCTTATGTCCATAACTCTATGCTGGTATTTATAAAAGAAGGCTTGTCAAACTAAACAAGGAACGATTGTTCAGGACCCCGGGAGAAACTTGTACGACATCAAGGCATCAAGTTATAAAGTTACTCTTTTTATTCAAGATAATACATATGGATCTCTTTTTCTCATTGATTTGTTCTCGTGCTTGTTGAATAACATCAATACTTAGATTCCTTGATCACTAAGTTGGATTAGCTTTTCTTAATTATTATATGTTGCAGATGCTTTGATTCTTTTGTCTATCTTTGATTTCAAGTTCTACTTATTGGAGAAGCATCTTGGGAGTGACTGGATAAAAGACTGCATCGAACATTGGAATTCAAGGTAGGGACATCTCCTCTTTATTTGTTTATAATAATTTTGAATTGCAAATAATCTAGAGAAAATGATTTACAAATGGATGTTCAATTCTAGCTATTCATAGAATACTAGGGAGATCTCTCTTGTCCGCAAGAGGGATTAATTCTTATAACAAAGTGGCAACTCCACTAGGGAATAGAACTTAGTTTTCCTTTTTTATTTCCAGTTTGAATTTTAAGAGTTTTTTCATTCTGATTTGTCTGAGATTGGGTTGGGTAGATAACTTTTAAGAATCCCTGAAAAGAAAAGCTGAATATTTATTTTTCTGTACTTTTCCTTGCCTCCGCAGTTTTCATCTGAAAATAGTGCAGCGGCCTCTACAACTTTTAGTTCGAAACAGTGCGGTAACATTCTATTCTCCATTAGAAACTATGGACTTGTGGATTCTATTTGAAAAATTAAAGTTCCCCTTTTAGGAGCCAGATCCCCTGATTCTTCATGTTTGCCCCAGCCTATCCTAGCTGTCAAATCTTATGTGTGAATTTCTTTTCAGCAATTTTTGTGCCAATCTCTGTTAAGTTAATTGGGTTTTTTGAATATTCTTTTTTGAGAAATTCTTAATTCGATTTCCTTTGGTCATTACTTTTAGTTTTGTCTCATTCTCTTAACGATTTTTCATCTCAGTGTTAATCGCCTTTGAGTTTTTTACTTTTGACCTTTGGAATTCTCACCCAATTTTCTTTACTTACACTTGTTTGGTTCCTTAGATTACATTAGTGAAGGAAAACACTCTTGTTGTTCTCCCTCTAATTTGGAATCATCTTGTGTTTGAGAATTCTCTTGCATATATTACATTTTCATAATTAGAATTCTCATTTTTAGAATATGAATGAAAATTGTGCATAGATTACATTTGCATATTGTTCAAGTGAATTATGCATAGATTAAATTTGCATATTGTTCAAGTGAATTGTGCATAGATTACATTTTCATAGTTTACATTCTGGAAAAAGTTTTAGTTTTTCTTGATAAAATTAGTGCATTAGAGAATTTGTTATATTTTCTCTTATTTATCAATTTTTGCATTGTTGGAAGTGAATGGAACCTCTTGCCTTACTTTAGTTAGGATTCATTGAATTGAAAAGATTAAATTATCATATTTGATTGCATTCAGTTTTGGGATATGTGATAACACCATTGGTTTCATATCCATTTACCCTTTGAGTAATAATAGCCCAAATAACACAACGCTTAATAAAATTCATCTAGTAATTTTTACATTTTCTAGTGCTCTTTCCACCAATCTAGCTTAGGCTAGTGCTTTGGAATAGGTTGTAGTTAAATTTCCAAAGAAACTAAACAAAAAATAGTATCTTGCGGTAAGGAAAATTTCCAATTGTTGCAATTTTGCTCTGGGAAGCTCTTCTTAAAGATTCATGCATGAGATCATGTTAGACCCAGTGAGGTAATCGTACCTATCTCATTGGCAAAGATAGAAGATGTGTACGTAATACAAATGGTAAACCTCGAATTAACCATTGTCTAGGAAGCTGAGGTCACTTTTTAGAAAACCTCAGATTTACCATGTTGAGGAGCTTTCAAGGGGATTGAGCTTGATACTCTGCCCTTGCGTGTGTATCAGATCATAGATTATTCCCCCATGTGCATTTGTCTCAGTTGGTGACCTTAGTGGCCATAATATTTAGGATTTTTCCCACGGTGATGGTGGAGGGAAGGTCCCACTATACCTAGAGCAGACGTTGACTAGACTCACTTGGAATTTTCAGAGGGTGCACTTCACCTCAAGATGGTACAGTGGAGGTAATTGCAGCGTACTGTTTCATTAAGCAAGTTGTCAGGGTAACTGTTCCGACCGCTAGTTTTTCACATTGATCTCTACAACGTTGTATTTCATCACCAACTAGTGATTTCACTGTGAAAGAAAACTGTTTGTGTGTGCGTTGACTCCTAGATTTTACAGTGCGCATTCATTTTATTGTTTTTATTTTTAGAGACCTTAGGTGTGGATTGTGAATTTGAATTGTTAATACTTTAAATTTTTTATTAAATTCACTAAATTTGAATCTAATGACAAGTGTTCTGGAATTTACCAACCAAGGAACCCTTCTTAATGATAATCCTAGTACTTTTTCTTGCTTTGGAAATGTTGGTACTCCTGATATGGCTACATTATCATTACCTAGATTTACCATAGGTTTACCGGTATGCTTATTTTAAACTTCGTTGGCCTCGAATACTCAAATTGCTCCACCTCAACTAGATGCTTCACCTCAACAGAGTTCACCATCCTCATGGTGACTCCTTACCTTCTTTGCCCAACATTTCTTCCTCCCTTTCTTCTTCTTCACTTGGCAAAAGCCTTGATTCTAATAACTAGGTGGCTAAGAAGAAGAAGAAAGGGAAGAAGAAGAAGAAGCAAGATAAGAAAGAAGTCAACCAACTGACCATGGTTGTACGTGTTGGTAGTGTTGAGGAAACCTCCAACATGCATCGTAAGCCCAAATACCCTTGAAAAATTTGTAAGGGTGACCACTTCCTTATCAATTGTCCTGGTATTCCTAAGGTGTTGAAAGTATGGTAAGAAAAATATCATCAACTTACTGTTGATCCATCAACCAGTGATAGTCAGGTTCCTAGGAAAAAATGTAAAGTTAGGTTTCCTTGTAGGTTACGCAAAAGGAGTAATGAAACTCACATTTTCTATCACATGGATGAAGCCACGAAATTGTTGGAAAACCTTACTATTCCACAACAAAAACTTCCAACTGGTTACTGTAAACTTTCTCCCAACCTACCATCAGCTAACTGAGTGATTGATATAATTCCAAGTACAATCAATCCCACTCTTCCATTGAAGAGTGAAACTCATATCACTTAGGTTGATGATCCATTAGTTGATCAAGTGGTCAACTTGGTTTCAAATCCGGTCGATCTCGCTCTCCCTATAGATAATTAAATTCATACTGCTTAGGTTCTTCTTGTTACATCGGATTCTTCTACGTCGGGGGGAATTTCACCTTTTTCTTTAGAACCCCCTCCAAGTTCTGAGGTCTTTTCCTTTGAATGGAATAGACTAACAGCACCTCGTCTTCCTTCCTCCATCCCTTTACAAATCATTGTGAAGGCTTTTGGTAATAATGTACGTCACACAAATGTAGATGAAGGTGCTTTTGTTAGTATTTTATCCTCAACTACTTGGCAAGATTTGGGTTCCCCTCAGCTTGTGCCTGTTACATAGAACCTGTCAGCTTTTAACAGAACCATTACTGAACCTTTAGGGATCCTTCCTAAGTATCCTATTACCTTGGAAGGTAAAACTGTCTGTATTGATTTTATGGTAGTCCGACGCCCCTTGGATTTCAATTTTCTCCTAGAGTGAGAATATGTCTAGCAATGAAATCTATCGTATCGACACTCTTTCGCGTGATTTATTTCCCTCACAATGGAAACATTGTGACTGTAGACCAACTTCTGTTCATTAGTATTGATTCGAGTACCAATAATTTGACAACCCTAAATTTTCCTTATACTGAAGTGATATCTACCCCACCACGAGTTAATTATGTGGCAACTAGTGTAATTTTCCCAGTTTTTAGCCTCAAGCTAAAAGGAACATTATAGTCAGCAGTATTTTATTTAATTAAATAAAATGGGTAAGAAGGCCACATAATCCTTGAGAAGGAAGAATAAAAAATCCTCATGTGAAAGGAGGAAGAATAAAGCAACTAATTGAGCACCACATGGTGTGAACAGGACTAGATCATGCTTTATCTAGACATTTTGACCAAGTCCACATGCACTGTCTAGATACAATGTATCTCCTTGATGGACTGCAAATTTTTAGAGGAGGATCACATGCATGAGTTGTAAGGCACATGTGGATGGGACCCATGGTGGAGAGGAGCACTTGCTACATAAGGAGATGAGGAGAGCCATTGTTCTTCATGCTTGATTATTATTTTGCTTAGTCTGTTGAGACTTCGCTCCTCTTGTTGTTTAGCAAGAGTGCAGTGCTGCATAGCACTACGGTGTTGCCGGTCGGGAATCCCTACCTCATCCTCAGGGAAGGAGAGGTTCTAGAGCTTCATTTCCTCATTCAAAATTTTTTCCAAAGCTAGCTCCTTCAGTCACAGCATTATTCCTGGAGTAGGATAATTTTTTGCTGCAGGGTCTAGCAACAGAGGATCTCTTGAGTTGTTCCTTGATTTTTTTTTCAGTGGAGGGCTCAGATATTCATTAGAGGATCAGTGAGGAGGACTCTTGGGCTTATTTTCATATCATTGGCATCAGGCCAACAATATATCTTCCTTCACAGTGCAGTTTCCAACTTGATCTGCATTATTTTGGCTAGCAGTTGCTGGGAGGGTTATTTGAGCTCATCAGGAGGAGTTTTTTATGAGTAAAAGGAACAACCTTTTGCTTAGATACTCTATCAGAGGAGGGAATCACTATTTATGATATGATTTAGCCTCATTCCATATTTTTATTTAATTGCAATGACAAGTAAGATTGTCACATTGTACATTTTCCGGCATTTCTAGCAATCTCTTCTAGATTGGCTAGAAATCTTGTATTAGAGCCCATTCTTCTATTCCTAGGAATTTCTTGTATATTTCAACCATATTTAATGTTTATGCATCTATAGAAGCAGCTACTATAACATAGGCAGCGCTGTCACTGCTCTTCGACATTTTGTGCAGTTGCAGCAACTCATGTATTTCATAGTTTGATCATTGGAGATTCATTCCTGTAGCTTGAGTGGCTTGTCCCTCAACATATTTTTTTATATTGTAGCTGATTTATTAATAAAAATGATGGCTGTATTATATTCCATATATTGAGATGTAAAATTTTGCAGAGTTTCATGATTATGCTCATATGTTGCTGTAAGCTCACTCTTTGAGCACTTTTTTAAGATACCGAGGAGAAGGAGATCGAAATAACCCTTCTAGGTTTATTTATTTGAGCTCTACTTCTAGAAGTGTAATGTATGGTGTTTTAACTCATGGATCTAAGTCCCCTTTTAGCTTATTTTTACACTACCTTCCTTATACATCATCCTCATGGACCATAATGCAGAAATTCCCGAAAAAGGAACATTACAGTGGTATCAAAGCAACAAAATTCCTCCCCCTTTTCCATCACTCCTACCTTGAGGAGGCCATTGAAAAAAAAGGATACTTCCACTTGCATCTCCTATTATCTCATGATGTATAATTTCGTTTTATACACTTGGAGGGATACATGGAGGACAGATTCATTGCACATTTTGATGAGATATGGTGGGGTCTATTGATGAGGAGGCCACAGGAAGAGGAGGAGGAAATTTTTCTCTACCTGGTAGTTTCTTGAGGACAAGCAAAATTTCAAGGGGGAGGAATATAATTTTCCCAGTTTTTAGCCTCAAGCTAAAAGGAACATTATAGTTAGCAGTATTTTATTTAATTAAATAAAATACTACTAACTATAATGTTCCTTTTAGCTTGAGGCTACAAACTGGGAAAATTACAGTCCTCCCCCTTCAAAATGTTGCTTGTCCTCAAGAAACTGCAAGGTAGAGAAAAATTTCCTCCTCCTCTTCTTGTGGCCTCCTCATCAATAGACCCCACCATATCTCATCAAAATGTGCAATGAATTTGTCCTCCATGTATCCCTCCAAGTGTGTAAAACCAAAGTACACATCATGAGATAATATGAGATGCAAGTGGAAGTCTCCTTGTTGTTCAATGGCATCCTCAAGGTAGGAGTGATGGAAAGCATGGGAAGTATTATCCCCAGTGAGTAACTCCTTCACCCATGCAATCATCCAAATGAAATGAGCCATCCTAGGTAGCTCATCAAAGTAGTTCTCAACCCCGTATCTATGTAACATGTTGGGGATGAATGGAGAGTTTATATTTTTCCATCCAAATGGTTTCTCCCTCCATTTATGATAAGTTTTAGGGGGTTGCTGATATTGGGCTGAAATTTCATGGCCTCCACAACTGGCCCAAGCCTCCCCACAAAATGAGTTAACCATGAAGTTCCCCCTCCAAAAACGCACTCTTTCCCAATAGCTCCCCCTACATGAAGAGAGAAGTAGTGACATGGAAATCATGCTGTGCCCATTGTTTCTCCTGAAACATACAACATGTGAAAAGGGCAGAATCATACTCCCAATGGGAATCTTCAACTCCAAGCCCACTCTCCAAACAAAGCCTCCCATGAGTATAAAAACATCGGTAACATATGGAAGCTAAATATAATAAAAAAAAGCTGCCACATGGCAACCGGAGAGTGAATCATAGTTCTATATGAGGAACCAGTGCAGTGCATTCCATGCCTGCCTCAATATAAAAGATAACAAGTGCTTTATTAGCCATTTTCTTTCTGCCACAAACATCTCATAAGTTGACAAAATGTAATTAAAATTTGGTGCCAATGGTGCACACCAAGAAGTATGTGGCTTCCCCCACAAACCACCCTTAAGGTAGCCAAAATCAATGCTACAAGTAGCTGCAAGTACATCATACAAAATGAAAGAAGGGATGATCCTCCTTGATACAATATGATGCTCATATAAAGTAAATAAGTACAAAACATAATGTGAAATTATACCTTCTCTACCATGTACTTGAGACTTTTAGCTGAAATGGCTCATCTGAATGCTCTCCCTCACCTCCAATGAGTAGGGAAATGGTTGTGCCAACCTCTCAAAGTTCATCGGGGCTATGCATCTGTACACATGTTGATATAGATCATGCTGAATGCCCTCCCAAATGAACTCCTCTAGCAAATCAAAATATGCATCAAAGTGTATAGCTAGAAAGTCCTCATATGCTGCATGAAATAATGTCTCCTCGAGACTAGAGGCTCTAGTCAAGAAGATCCTACCATCGGTATAGATGACCATCTCATCTCCATGTGGTGAGGTATCTTCCTCTAATGATATAGCGCTGTGGGTTCTTCTATGCATCTTCTCTTCATCAATATGTGAGTATGCCTCCTCTTCAATGAGAGACCATGGATTTCGGTCTCCTTTTGGAAGGAGGACCTTCATATTATCACAAATGGTAGAGTTCCCTTCATACAATGGGGGTCTTGCCTCTAGTAAGTCATTATTCCAGTTTTCTTCCCCTCTAGAAATATGGAGTGGAGTTTGTTTCATGTCTCCTTCCAATGCATGCAAAGTGTTTGAAGATATGATGCATGATGATTCACATTGACTCCCATCAAATTTATTCACCAAACCCTTAGTGAATTCATCATAGGTTTTTACATCTGCATGATAACATGAAACAAAAGTTTTAAACCACCAATCATGGGCCATACCTTTGAGATGCAGTGCTGCTAGAGTGATGGAACCCTGGGTTGCAACTTGGTGTAGCTAAAAATATGCATCAAGCTCCTCCACCCAAGCTGTGGTTTTACACCCTGCTAATCCCTCGAAAGTGGATAGAAAGAATATATATTTCTTTCTCCATTTGTAGCTGATGGATCTTGCTCCCCTAGCTCTGCAAAACTCTTGAAATTCCAAGTGCACTTCGAATATCCATGACTGAGATTCATACTCCCAAAGAAAATCACTCAAGGTCTCCTCCCTTGGTGACTCATCTTCCTCCATTCTCCCTATAGTAGATATGGGAAATGTACTGCGCTGTGGATCTGCATGTGTGGCTGAATGTTCACACCCAATGTGGTCACAACTAGGGTTTTCTTCATTCACAAACCCTTTCAGAAAACATCTCCAATTTTCCCTTTCTATTTCCTCAAGATCTTCAATGATTCCTTCCATGGTCTGGAAAAGAAGAAGGGAAACCTCCTCTTCTGTCATTCCTCTTTCCTTGTTTTCTCTGTACATATCCTCTCCTAAATGAGGAGATTCTCCTTCTAATGGAGTTTGATCTTGGGCTGCACAGGCTGAGCCAATATTGATGCTCTGATACCACTGTAATATTCCTTTTTCGGGAATTTCTGCAATATGGTCCTCAAGGACGTTGTATAAGGGAGGTAGTGTAAAAATAAGCTGAAAGGGGGATTGGATCCCCTTTTTAACTCACTAAACACTTCTATTCTATAATTTGGGCCCAAATAAATGACTCTAGTTGGGTTATTCAGATCTCCCCAAACTAGATCCCGTAAAGAATGCTCAAAGAGAGAGCTTACAACAACACATGAACACAATCATAAAAATATGAAAATATGAATGAAACATAAGATGAAATATATTACATCCATCATGTACATTAATGTATCAGCAAAAATATGCAAAAATATCACGAGGAATAAACCCCTCATGCAATTGGAATCAACCTCTAAAGATTAACACATGAAATAAAAGAGATGCAGCAACTGCATAAAATGTCGGAAAGCAGTGACAACACTGTCTCTAGGAGTTTATTTTCTGCTATAGATGTGCATACATGAAATAAAACTGAAATATACAAGAAATGTCCAAGAATGGAAGAATGGGCTCTAATACGAGATTTCTAGCCAATCTAGGAGAGATTGCTAGAAATGTTGGAAAATGTACAATGTGACAAATAACTTGTCACTGCAACTGAACCAAAATGAGAATGAGGCTATGGAAGATCTGAAATTCTCATGCCCTCCTCTGATAATGTTCTCAAGCAAAGGGCTGATCCCTTTCACTCAAAAAAAATCCTCCTGATAAGCTCCAATGGCTCTCCCAGCCACTGCCTACATAAATAACGCAATTTCTGCTCTAGACTACGCTGTGAGAGATGGTGAATGATTGGCCTAGTGCCAAAGATCTGAAATGAAGCCCAGGAGTCTCCTCTACTGCTCCTCCAAAGAATAAATAAGATCTCCACTGAAGAACAAGCCAAATAATGACTCTATGAGTTCCTCCTATTGCTGCTCCCAGCAACACAACGTTTTCTTCCCAAAAAATAGCGTTGTAGCTGAAGGGATAAGCTTGGACAAATGTCAAAATGAAGAAATGAAGTTCAAATCCTCTCCTTCCTTTAGGATGAGGTAGGGATTCCCGACCGGGAAAACCCTTGGGTGTAAGAACACTACAACCATGCTAACCAGCCTTGGGATGCAAGTCTTTGCAGACCCCACAAAAGTAATAATCCAATGCATAATGAAAATGGGCTGCCATCTCCTCCTTATAAATCAAATGAACTCATCTCACCATGGGTCCCATTCACACTTTCCACCTAGCTCAAGCAAGTGGAGCCTCCACTAAAACTGCGCTGTCTAAGAAGGAGCAATGTATCTAGACAATTTTAGTTGACTTGGTCAAAATGACTAGATCAAGCATGATCCAATCCTATTCAAACCATTTCGTGCTCAATTCAGCTGCATTATTATTCCTCCTTTCACACAAGGAGTGCTATTTCTCCATCTAAAGGGGTTAAGGTGTCCCCTTACCCATTTTATTCAACAAAATGAAAATATGCAAAATATAATGCTCGTTTTAGCTTGAGGCTAAAAATTGGGAACATTATAGTCCTCCCCTCCCACATGTTGCTTGTCCTCAAGAAACTGCATAGAGAGAACAAAATTCCTCCCCCTTTTCTCTTGATACCACCAATTGTTGCTTTGATACCACTGTAATGTTCCCAAATTAGAACAGCTAGAAATCCATGAGTGTGACAGTCTTATCACAGGGCTCCTCAAGTGGTGTTGTGTTCTACTCTTCCTTTTTTCTTTCACAATCAAAGGTTTTGACCAACCCTTGGATGAAATTTGCAAAAGTTCTCTCCCTTTCATGGCTCAACTGGCTGCTCCACCAATCATAGGCTTCACCCTCCAAGTGCAGCGCTGAGATTTCAATAGCTTCTTTCTCTACTACAGGCTGTAGAAAGAAAAATTCCACCAACTCTTTCAACCTCTCTTTGAATATAATTCGATTTTGAGCTTGCTTAGGCAACTCAAACTCTCATGGTTGTTTAGCTAGAGAGAGAGGAATCTCCTGTTTATGAATTCCTCCTCCTTCATTGAGGAGCTCTTGAAGGAGTATGTTCTGAAATTCCTCACATCTAGGCTTGAGGCCAAGCATCCTCCATCAAGACAACGATATTTCTGCATCAGAATAATACTATGTTACTCAGTGTTGCAATGAGGGGTTTTCAACACCACTTCCAAATCTAGTTTTGCAGAAAAGGGAGCATTCATTTCACTGGAAGATTAGTGAGGAAGCATTGAGCTTCCATTCTAGATCTTGGCATTAGTCCAAAGGACCTTCCAACATAAACTACACATTATACTTCAGAAACTGCATTATTTTCCAGTGCATTGCTGCAACAGGGTTTCTACCCTAGTTTGGTGCTCATTTCCTTGAGGAAGGGCCATCCCTTCTTCTGGAAAGTTTGTACTTCAACCTCTTCTATAATTTTTCATATTTCAGCTCACCTATTCATAGTTTTAGTGATTCTACATTTTTCAGATCCATATTCTGTAGATTTGATACTTGTACTTGTTCTTTCATGAAATCCCCTTGCTGGGTGATCTATTTGATGTATAAAAGGAGCTGAATCTCTATTTTCTTCATTATATATTATAATAAACTTTAGATCTGATGTTTCAGACATATTGTGTCTAATTTCTTCAGAAATTATGCTATGCATGCTTCAACCATTTTCTGCATAATCAAAGTAATGGGAAATCAACATTTTTAAGCATATCCGGGGATAGAGAAATTGTTTAACATATCTATAATTATTTTTTTGAGCTGAAATTTGGATCATGGGTCCCTCATGACCTAATATAAAATAAAATCTTTCCATTTCACCTATTTTTATGCATATCTCTGAATATACTCATTTTAGGTCCAAAATCATCACTTTTCCCCACCTTTTGCCCATGAAACGCAGTATAAGGTTGTTGCTGCATATTTAACTGAAGGTTAAGCATTTTTACATCTGTATTAGACATATTTTTGTAGCTCCACATTGGTAATAACTCATATTATTCCCAATCTGTAGCTATTCCTGAAAAAGGGATATTACAGTGGTATCAAAGCTAGGAAATATGCATTGGGATATCAAAGATAGAAAAAGGGATATTAATTTGGTGGCTAATGTTCCTATTAGCTGAAGCTAATTTAGGAACATTACACTGGGACACTAATGCTCCATTAGTTAGTAGTATTTTATTTAATTAAATAAAATGGGTAAGAAGGCCCCATAATCCTTGATAAGGAAGGATAAACACTCCTCATGTGAAAGGAGGAAGAATAAAGCAACTAATTGAGCACCACATGGTGTGAACATAACCGGATCATGCTTTATCTAGACATTTTGACCAAGTCCACATGCACTGTCTAGATACAATGTATCTCCTTGATGGACTACTCAGTTTTAGAGGAGGATCACATGCATGAGTTGGAAGGCACATGTGGATGGGACCCATGGTGGAGAGGAGCACTTGCTACATAAGGAGATGAGGAGAGCCATTGTTCTTCATGCTTGATTATTATTTTTCTTAGTCTGATGAGACTTCGCTCCTCTTGTTGTTTAACAAGAGTGCAGTGCTGCATAGCACTAGGGTGTTCCCGATCGGGAATCCATACCTCATCCTCAGGGAAGGAGAGGTTCTAGAGCTGCATTTCCTCATGCCGAAATTTGGCCAAAGCTAGCTCCTTCAGTCACAACGTTATTCCTGGAGCAGGATAATTTTGTGCTGCAGGGTCCAACAACAGAGGATCTCTGGAGTTGCTCCTTGACTTTTTTTACAATGGAGGGCTTAGCTATTCATTGGAGGATCAGTGAGTAGGACTCCCGAGATTATTTTCATATCATTGGCATCATACCAACCATCCAGCTTCCGTCACAACGCAGTTTGCAGCTTGATCTGCATTATTTTGGCTAGCAGTTGCTGGGAGGGTTATTTGAGCTCATCGAGAGGAGTTGTTTATGAGTAAAAGGATCAGCCTTTTTCTTAGATACACTATCAAAGGAGGGCATAAATATTTTTGATCTGCTTCAGCCTCATTCCATATTTTGATTTAGTTGCAGTCGTAGATCAGATTGTCACATTGTACATTTTCTAGCATTTCTAGCAATCTCTTCTATATTGGCTAGAAATCTTGTATTGGAGCCCATTCTTCTATTCTTGGGAATTTCTTGTATAGTTTAGCCATATTTCATGTTTATGCATCTATATCATCAGCTAATCTAACATATTCAGCGCTGTCACTGCTCTCCTACAT
The DNA here is from genome assembly GCA_034641835.2 of Pinus albicaulis. NCBI lineage: Eukaryota > Viridiplantae > Streptophyta > Pinopsida > Pinales > Pinaceae > Pinus > Pinus albicaulis. The sequence goes on along the minus strand of CM076582.1, from coordinate 70,868,654 downwards.
TTTGTACTGTTGCAACAACTCATGTATTTCATAGTTTGATCATTGGAGATTCGTTCCTGTAGCTTGAGTGGCTTGTCCCTCAACATATTTCTGTATATTGTAGCTGATTTATTAATAAAATTGATGGCTGTATTATATTCCATATATTGATATGTATATTTTTGCATAGTTTCATGATTATGCTCATATGTTGCTGTAAGCTCACTCTTTGAGCACTTTTTCAAGATACCGAGGAGAGGGAGATCTGAATAACCCTCCTAGGTTTATTTCTTTGAGCTCGAATTCTGGAAGTGTAATGTATGGTGTGTTAACTAAGGGATATAAGTCCAATTTCAGCTTATTTTTACACTTCCTTCCTTATACAACGTCCTCATCGACCATAATGCAGAAATTCCCGAAAAAGGAACATTACAACCAGTCCCATGTTTTCAGTTACTGATGCAAGCAAGCCTCTCATTGTTTGCTCGACTTCCTTTGACTTAGATCGAGTAATTATATGGAAAAACCTATGTGATTATTTTAATGCAATGTTCTTATCTCTATTGAGTCCCTTGACATGTGTTCCTTCTAGAGAATTTTTCTTCCATCTGATGAAGACCTCTTGGAAGCCATGATCGAGGAATGTCCCTTGACATGTGTTACATCCAATTGGAAGCCATGACAAGGTTTAATGAGGATAGTTCTTTTATTGTGTCAACCTCATTAAAAAATGAAACAAGCCCTTATATGGATAGTTCTTTTACTGTGTCAACCTCGTTAAAAAATGAAACAAACCCTTATGAGGAAAATTCTTTTACTGTGTCAACCTCCTTAAAAAATGAAATAGGCCCTTATGAGGATATTTATTTTACTGTGTCAACCTCATTAAAAAGTGAAATAGGCCCTTATGAGGAAAGTTCTTTTCCTGTGCCAACCTCGTTAAAAATGAAACATGTCACCATGAGAATAGTTCTTTTACTATGCCAACCTCATTAAAAAATGAAACAAGCCACCTTAAGGATAGTTCCTTTTACTGTGTAAAACTCGTTAAAAAATTTATCAGACAATGAGCATAGTTATTTTCTTGTGGCAAGCTCATTAAAAAATGAAACAAATCCTCTCCTACTTGAGTTGAGTCTTTGATTAGATCTCGTCAGTGTCAAGACAAGTCTTTCATATGATCTCATAAATGAACTTTCATTCCATCCACCTATCAGTAACCAGTAGTCCACTTAGATGAATGAAATTAAGCTTGGGGGCATATTCTCTTGCAGGTTACACTTGGGGGGCGTTGAAAATTATCTCAAACATAGTTTTCCTACGTTTCAAGCTCGTGTAAAAATGAAACCACTCTCAAGCATAATTTTTCCTATGTTTCAAGCTTGTATAAAAATGAAACCTATCTTGAGTCCATTTCGGTTATTGTTTTCAAGAATTATTAAACTCATGAAAGTCCTGATATTATTTTTCTATCTTTCATTCTCAGAGAACACATGAAAATGCTGAGTTCTTTCTGTCTTTTCCTACTCATAAATTAATTGAAATTCGGCCATATGAGTACACTTTTTATCAGTTTTTTGAACTCATTAAAACTTATGAAAAATCAAAACCATGGAGTTCTCTTTTAAGCCCATTTTAGACTCTTTCAACATGAAAATATTACCGAGTACTTGACTATTCAAACTCGTTAAAGTAAATGAAAAGTCGTCCTTTCAATATAAGTTTACCCTTTTTCCAGACTGAAATGGATTAATTACGAAAAAGGTATACATTGACTAATCATGGTCAATAGATTTCTCTACTGTATTATTTTATCCTTTTTCGAGCTTGAGAGACTATATTTATGAAAAAGAACAACAAAAAATTTTACTTAAGTTTTTCTTCTGACTCCCTAAAACTGAAAACCACCGAGTTTCTCCTATACTAGACCCGTTAAAATTTAATAGTAAAGGAACTGTCGATTAGAAATAGGACCGAACCACTCCTTCTTAGGGTTCGATTTTAATACTAATATGGACTCATCTAAAAGATGAGCTTACACAAACAAGAAAATGTTATCCTCCTCAAGCTTGTCAAAAATAAAGAGATACTTGCCAGTAATGGTGGGGGGAAAAGAGAGAAAAGGAATCCAGTTTTCGTCCTTGTCTAAAAAGTAATATACCACTCTTGAACATGACACTTTATCACACTTGTACCTGGGTTGGGAAATCCTTTGTCTAACAGTTAATCAAACCACATTTAAAGTCTTCAGCCGGTTTTGGGTATTAGCTTTAGGTCAATTGTTACCAAACCATATGCAGTGTCATTATGTGTTGAAGAGATAGTTCAAATAAACCATTAATTGCAAACATTTGTCTCCATTCGCGTTGACCATCCTCGAGTCATTCCTTGCAAATATTTCTTCAAAACTTGATCTAATGGTTTCGTGTCATGGGTTTTCCTACGACAGGTCACTTTCTATCGACGAAAACTCATCATATAGAAATTTGATCTAGAATCCTATCAGTACCTTGGTATATGCATGCCTTAATGGTAGGTTTCTCACCTTCGACCACAGGTTGCATCATTGACCTTCGATCGAATTATTCTATGAAGTGTTCGACTTTAAATCATTCATTCACACATCATATATTTTACTGAGTACTTTGAGAAGCATTGTCATTATTGGTGGTTTCTCTCATACTTGTTAACAATTCACATCATTGACTGGTAATCAAGTGGTTTCTACCATGTTCGACTTCGACACAATCAATCGCATGGATAGAATTGTATTAGTTCGAGAAGCATAAATAAAGACCCTGGATCTATTTTTCACCATCCAGGCTACGAGGAGTTTTATTTTATTATTCATGATACATTATACTACTTATGGCAGATGGTTGCACCCATACTTTTGATGTAATATTAAAATCATATTTTTACCAGAACATTTAGTTAGTTTTGATCTGAGTAGGAATTCCTACCCAACGATGATATATATATATATATATATATATATATATATATATATATATATATATATATATATATATATATATATATGCTTGCATTGAATATTTTTACAAGTTTTCAACTGGTGTGTCCACAATCCAATCCTCGGAATGATAAAGCACTTCACTCTTTAGAACAACCTCAAACTTCGCACTTTAGGGGGCAATCTGTTACACATTATTTTATCACCATGAAATTTGACTATCCATATAGGTCTATCACTACCTATATTGTGCTCCCATAGAAGTAAAAAAACCTAATGTTCCCAAACCAAGTCTTGGAATTGGAGAAAAGTTCATTAAAACCCTTAAAAGTCTAACTCCACACTTTTTCTAGCCTTTTCCTATAGGTCCACGGATACTTGATCTATAGCCAGCGGTAGCTCCCACACATTCTGCTATTAAAACCTACGGACCCATGTAAAAGTCAAATAAAGGAAAAGGTAAGTTCTAGAAGCCCAGCTGGTCGAATATTCTCCCAACTGGAAGCTTATAATGGCATGATAAGTTTGATATGTATCCCTCTACTCATGGAGCTCTATCCCTCCACTCATGGAGCTTATTCCTTGGTCTATGGAGCTCAAATCCCTTCATGAGAGGAATTCATCCCCCTCTTCATTGAACTGAAACTACCTCCATTTCCCCATAATTTGAGCTCAAATTTCACGTTGAAGGGTAGCTTGTATATTCATTAGGGGAATTTTTAGCTCTAAAATGGGCCTCCTAAGGAAAATGTACAATCAAAATTCACTTTATGAGAACCAATCTGTAATATCCCAAAATCGGGACTGCTCAGCAAGCATGCCCTAAAAATGAATCTCCAGCAATATATGATATAAAATAATTAAATTAACCCTTGGATCCTATAGAATAGTCAATATAAAACCTAAATCCAAGAATAGAGCTGAAACAAATAAAACTAGGTGGATTAAATAGATCTCCCACACCTAGGATTGCTAAAAAGAGCTAAAACCCCAAACACTGCAACACAAGACTTTTTGCATTAAAGTTATTGTGCAGTATAATGAGGGTATATACACATAATATGGAAGAGACAAATATATCTGATATTATATTAAACAATATGCTCAGAAAAATGAGATCTAGTCTCCTTTATACAAAAACTAGAGAACCCGGGAAGGGGTTCTAGGAATACACCCTGAATACAAATGGTGATATTTAGCAATATGACTGAATAATCACTGCAAAATAAAGCACAAGAGTATATAAATATGTAATAATGTATATCTAATGCAGATCTAAAAAAGGGTTTCCTCCATGGAAGAATCCACCCTCCAATCACAGGAAAACTCCCCGAAAGAGCCACAAAAGATACTGCTGAAACTTCCCTTCAGAAATAATGCAATTCCTGAGTGGAATAATGTTGTAGCTGATGAAAATGTGATGGCCTACCACCAAATATATTATATCAGCCCAAGGATGCTCTAAATAGATTCTCCAATGGAAGGAAACTTCACTCCTGTGCAAAAAAAACTCAGAAAATGGGTTTCTCAACCCTCCCCTGCAACACCCTGCAAATCAGCTCAACCTCCTGCAGAAAATGTGCTGAAACTGTAGACTGAAGCTTGGAACCAATGATGAATGTGAGGAATGATGAATCAGGTCTCTCCCAGGAGCTACTCAAAGGGAAGAGAGGGAATTCTGGAGCAGGAATACCTTAGTGCTAAACAGCACCGAAAATCTTAGCTAAACAACTAAAGAAAGCAAAGTCTGAGCAGACATCAAATAAAATTCATAAGCTAACCTCCAAATGGTTGTCATCCTCTTCCTTATAAACTAAGTGAGCCTTCTCACCTTGGGTCCCACTTAATATAGTTTCCACCATCACACAAACAATCTCCCTCCAAAACTGCGTTGTGCCTTTATTAGAGCCACTCCTCTAAACTGCGCTATTTTATTTGGTCAAGGTTGACCTCTTCAACTTGCTTCACCCCTTTTCACACCTAAGGGTCTTCAATCTAGCTCACATATAGTTATCTAGGCTGAACCACATTTACATTGAGCTCTTTTATTTGCTGATCCACTCCTTCTACATTTATGTTGTTGACTTGGTCAAAATTGGCCTTGTCCACATGCAAAATGTCCCTGTTCACACATGAGAGTGTAAAATCTAGCTGGCATTAGGATACCTTTACACACTATGAGCGATTCTATCCTTATTTCTGAAATGCATGGGCATCCTTATCCTTTTATTCATCTCCTAAGTGACATTAGCAAAATTTAATATTCCAATTTGCTGCATGAAAATTTTGGAATATTACACAATCACATTTTAGGGGATGACATCATCCCTAATGGTTGAGGTGGCATTGCTTGAGTTAAAAGCACTTACTTGTCACATTCTCAATGGTGGATAAAAACTCATGGTTAACCATGGTAGTCCTCTAAGTACTTTTAAAGTCAAAGTAAAGTACACATTACAAATGTCATTTCATATTTCTTGTTTTTATATAGTATATTTTTTTTTTCTAAGTTAGAGTAATCTATTAACAGTAGGAAATATAGTACATCAGGCCAAGGCCATAACAGTGCCTTCATGGAGGCAATTCGAACTGACAGAGACTAGTTTTTGGCTGCCCTTCTAGAGGGAAACCAGCCTGAAGAACTTTCAACAAAAAAAATCCCACGCAGGGGATCGGACCTGAGTAGCTTTGACTGAAATCTGAAAACATATACATTATATAGCAAATTAATAGGACCATGAAAAAACTGGACCACTGTAAGAGCTAAGACTGGTCACTGACAAAAAAGGACCATAGCTGAAGGAGACATTGGAACAACAAGACATTCCCTCATAAAGGGCAGAGAAAAAACATGAGAAACAAGAAAAAAGGTCGAATTACTCATCAGGAGCGACCTCCTCGATCCTGCAACCGAAGTCTGCTGGTGCGCCATGGGCTTGAGAGAGATCAGCATTGGGATGGACCTCTGAAGGAGTATCCGTCTAATGGGGCGGACCACGAGCCGAATCCTCTTGCATAACCTCCTTGCGCTCACTTTTCTGTCCCCTCGAGTCAAGCAACACAGCTTCCAGGTTGGCGCCATCGATAGGAGCAGAATCATCCAGCGGATTCTCAGGCTGGGGCTCCTCCAGGAAAACAACAGAGATGGCGACCGAAACTCTTGGTCTATCATGGGCACAATCAAACGAAAAGAGAGCCGTATGGGACTGAGCAGGCAACGCGTCCCTAGAGGGCGAATCGAGCCTGCGCCCAGAGCGAAATTGGTGGCCATGGAAGAGGCGAGGTAGGTTCTCGGAGGGCAAAGAGATTTCAGAAGGAGAAGTGGATGTGGAAGGCGAGCGCCTCCTGGCGGAATGTGATGAACCCCGCCTACAACGCATCCTCTATCTCAGACGGGGCATGTTTGCAACAGAGATGGAACTGTGGCTCTGGAATAGTGGCAAGTTGACCAGGTTCGGCTCTGGAGAAATGCTCAGGACCAGCGAGGCATAATTGCAAGAACCAGCAATGGAGATGTGAATATTGTCATCAGGCTTCAGACAGCAAGTATGGCGACTACGCTTCCCTGTGGTGGTGCGTTTGTTGGCGCAGTCCTCCACTGAATTGCACAGCGAATTCCTTGGTGCAGGCTCCATATCATATAGCTCCCTGTTCCTGCAACCAACTGCCCTCTGCATTGAATGAGCAATCTTGTTAAACTGGTGTGAATCACCTGTGCGACATTCGAAAATGCCTCGATCCTCAGCATTCGTATCGAGAGGCATCACCATTATGTTTGTCATTAAGAGCGAGCAGGTGTAATTTACTGCTATCAGGTGGGCGCGAATGAGCTGGCAGGTGGCCTTCCGTCCTGTCGACCTCTGTCCCATTCCCCCTATTAACACTGCTATCACCCGCATCCGGGGAGTTCGCCTCATCCTGTATCAGGTTGTGGCATTTCCTCTTTTGATCTTCATCTTGGATTATGTCCAGCGTCCCTCTTTTGAGATTGCTGTCACAGTCAACCCCCAGATTGGTTAGTAAATCCGCTGCCTTGTTGCCTTCCCTTCTGGTATGCTTAAAAAGGAGAGCCCTGTTTCCCTGGAGCCAATTCTCCATTATTTCCAATCGAGCCTCCAGTCGCCAGCTGCTGGCAACCTTGCGCGCTTGAGCTCCATTGAGAAGTTGAGTTGCTATATTGATGAGGATCTGTGAGTCTCCTTCAATCTCAATAGGATGAAGCCCCTCACGTTGGGAGAGGATAAGACCTTGCCATAATCCCTCTAGTTCCTTGCCATAAGACCTTGCCATAAGAAACTGTGATGTTGTATGAGAAGATAGTGCTGTTTGGCCGAATTCCAGATTATGGAACCATTCTCCTCTAGAATGAGTCTGACAAGCTCTTCCTGGGGTCGGTTTTGAGCATATTTTGCCTTCCATAGAATGGCCCAGGGCTTTTCAGGGGCAATGAGCCAATTCCACCAGATTTTTTCATTCATGATAGCATTTCTAAGGAGAGGGTCACGAAGGCCAATTCCCCCTTGATCTTTGGGTTTACAAACTGTTGCCTATTGAACTAGCGCCCATTTTCGGTTGGTCCCCTTGGAGCCCCAAAGGAAGTTCCGTTGAAGGGCTTTTATCTTATTGAGGACCCATTTGGGAGCCGCCAAAATAGAGAAGAGGTAGAGAGGCATGGCTTGAAGAACGGATTTAATGAGAACCAGTCTGCCGGTAATGTTTAGGGTGCGCAAGGTCCAGGAGGAGAGGCGGGCTTCCAGTTTATCTACCAGCTTGCGCCAAGATGCATGCTTAAGAGGGGAAGCAATGAGCGGAGCGCCCAGGTAGGTGGAGGGAAGGGAGGCAATGGAGAAGCTGAGGATGCGGGCGATTGCAGATTGAGTGAGGGGGGGAGTGTGAAAGAAGAATATCTGGGATTTAGAATTGTTTATGCTTGTCCCAGACACATCGGAAAAGTCTTGCAGCAGGGATTTTAGCTTGGAGGCTTCTTGAATAGGAGGGTAACCAAACACCATATTGTCGTCCATGAACTATTGGTGGGAGACAGCTGGTGCATTGTGGACAGAGATGCCTTGGATTTGCTGGGAGCGGACAACTACGGATAGGTGTCGCCCCAGGCCTTTAGCCATCAAAACAAATAGGAAGGGAGAGAGGGGGTCCCCTTGTCTAATGCCTCTGGTGGGGGTGAAAGTGCGGGAGGGAGTCCCATTGATGAGGATGGAAAAAAACGAGGAGGAAATGAGACTGTGGATCCAACGAACCCAGGTGGGTGAGAAGCCAAAATCCAGGAGCAATTTTTGTATATAAGTCCAACTTAATTTGTCAAAAGCTTTGGAAAGATCGATTTTGAGAATCATACCTACGTGTTTGATCTGCTTGAGCGAATGGATGATCTCATGAGTGTGAATGATCCCATCCAAAATCTGCCTGCCTTCAACATATCCTGACTGCTTAGGTGAGATGAGCAGAGGCAAGAGTGGTTTTAATCGGTTGGAAATTACCTTAGAGATGACTTTGTAAATCACATTGCATAAAGAAATGGGGCGATATTTGTCCATTGTGCTGGCTTCTTCTTCTTTGGGAATGAGAGCGATGAATGTAGCATTTAAAGAAGGGAGAAGCCAATGCATAACTCGTGATTCTTCTACAACCATCCAAACTTCCTCACCAATGAGGTCCCAGAACTGGTGGTAGAACGTGGTGGTGAAGCCATCCGGGCCTGGGGCTTTTCCATCCTTGAGTTGCTTCATGGCTAAATCAACTTCCTGCCTAGAAACAGGGCGTAGTAGCATCTGATTATGCTCCTCAGTGATGATCCTTGGGATGTTTTGACTGATTTTATTGATGGCAGGGCCTCTATCCAAAGGGGGTTCTTTGTGCACTATCTGGAAATGAGCCAGAAACGCCCTCTCTATCTCTTCCTGTTCTTCCACTTTCTCCCCTTCTTGATTCCTGATAGTCGTGATTGAGTTGTGCATTCTCCTTTGTATTGTGGTTCGGTGGAAGAATTTAGTATTTCGTTCGCCTTCTCTTAGCAATTTTACCCTGGATTTTTTCCGCCAGAGGATTTCTTCTTGCTTTGATCGATCATCCATCTGAGTTTTGAGCTGCTTCTCCCTTGTCATTAGCTCTTCTGTGTATCCAGTCGAAATGATCTGCTGCTAGAGAGCTTTCATTTCCACATTAAGATTTTTTTGGGCTTGGAAAATATTGCCAATAGTGTTGTGATTCCAGTGTTTGATGTGTTGTTTGAGGTTCTTGAGCTTACACTAGAATTGATACATTTGTGATCCGTCAGGCGGCTTGAAGTTTTTCCACCAAGCACTGATGAGATCCTTGAAGACGGGATGGGTTAGCCAGAAAGACTCAAAGCAAAAAGGGCGTTTCTTGGAATCCCCCAGTCGCTGCCACTGTAAGGAAATGGGCCAATGATCCGATCCATTTAGTAGCTGAATAGAAGCAGAGATGTCGCCCCGTAGGTGTACAGCATTATCAGATATTATAAATCGATCTAGCTTTGAGGTAATGTGTTGGCGGCCCGTTCTGCGATTGCTCCAGGTGTGAATTCCATTGCTGTACTGCATATCTATAAGCAAATTGTTTTGAATGAAGTTCTTGAAGTGGCTGCTTTTAGGTTCTAGCTTAGCCCTTCCTCCCTTCTTCTCCCCTTGGCAAGTGATCATATTGAAATCACCGCCTAGAATCCAGAGAGGATGGGTTCTGGCATTGTTTAGTTCTTCCAATGTGTCCAAGAGAGCCATTTTCCTGCCCGCTTCCTGTGGGAAGTACACATTAGAGAGATGACCATGAAAATTGGTGTCGATGATGTGAAAGGTGGCTTGAATGAGGTGATGGGAGGCATGGAAATCTGATAGTGTGATGGTCCGAGTATTCCATGCAATGGCGAGCCCTCCAGAGGTGCCCGATGCATCCACTGCCACAGAGTGACAACCGGGCCAAGCGCTGGAGAGGATTTTACCTAGCGTGCTGCTATTGCATTTGGTTTCCTGTATAAAGAGGATTTGTGGTTTTTCCAACATTATCATGTTTTTGATCATTCTTAGTTTCCCAGGGCTGTTAAGCCCTCTAACATTCCATGAGGTTAGCTTCATAGTTCACTGTGGGGGAGGAGCTTGTAGTACTGTGTCAGCTTGGCATATCTTCCTGATTCAACCAGGAGTTTCCCAACCATGATTGTTTTCTCCAAGTCCATTTTCCGGCCTCGTTTCTTGGAGTCCTTTATTGATTGATTGCCATCCCATCTGCTTCCTGGCTATATTCCTAGCTCTTTTTGTCTGAAGGCTCGGGAGATGATCACTTCCAGTCTATCTAGCTGTTGATCTGGAATCTTATCAAATTCCTTTCTTTTGCAGGCAAGTTCAAGTTCGAGTATGTCCAGCCCAGTGAGATCAATACTCTCTGGTTCAACCTCCATGTTTTGCACTTGGTTGCTGCCTTCCGTATGCTGTGTTGGTATGTAGTCCACATCCATTCCATTTGGCTTCCAATCTGGATCTACGGGGACTCCTTCCATGGAAGGTCCTTGTTCCTTCAAGGTTTTAGGAGAGGGCTTAGAGGAGGGCGGAGGAGAAGTCAGATTAATTTTGGTGGGGTGGGTAGCTGAGTGATCGACTAGAGGAAGGTTCTCTAGAATAGAGGCAAGAGCTTCATAGCTATTACTAGTGGAGGGGATAGAGGAGGATTGTGCCATGGGTTTTTTCCCATTGGGGGGTTTCTTATGGGCTCTTCTACGGCTGGTGACCTTTGTGAAGCCATCCGGATCAGAGTCATCAGGGAGATTGGAGGCCTAAGGCTTAGCATTGAGAGGGAAGTCCCGAAATAGGTGACCATGAACATGACATTTACGGCATCAGAAAGGTACGTGCTCAAAATCAAGAGGTTGGATCCATTCAAATTCATCGTGAAAGAGGCTTACTGAGTCTGGAAGGGCTTTTTCCAAACGCATATAGACACATATGCGGGAATAAGAGGTGTAACGGTGCAGCTTTGTTTCCTCCGCAATTTTGATGAACTCCCCTAAACCCTGAGAAATGTCTTTGAGGGAGTCCTCATCCTAGTACTCCAAGGGGAGCGAATAAAGTCTAATCTAGACAGGGGCCCAACTGAAATCTTCTTTGTCTGGGTTGAATCTTTCGACCCAGTCTCTTAGGTAGAGGCCTGCTGAGTTGAAGAAATACGGGCCTTCATCCAGGACTCTGTTTCTGTCCTCAATGCAAATGAAGATGGCTGTGAAAAAACCCTTGGGGCCAAGTTGGAGGATGACCTGCCCTTTGGGTTTCCATTTGGCTGCAATCCATCCGTACAAAGCTTTTTCCGTGGGCCATAAACCTATAAATTTACCGATTAGCGCATGGTCCTTCATGTACTGGATCCTTCCATTGATCCTGTGGCTGGGCAGCTCGATTTTGGGCCTTTCCGCTGCAATCGGCTTGCAAGTGGTCGATTTCGCCTGGGGCTTGTCATTTCTTCCCGAATCTTCATCTTGTACCTCTTTCTTCTTGGCAGGCGCATCCTCTTTTCCTTCATAACTGCATTTGTCTTCCATTTCCAGATTGTTTGTGCTTTGGGTCGTTTTTCTTGGTATTATCCCCGGCAGCAGGTTTGTCGCTTTGTGAGGGGGAAGAACCTTCACTTCCCCCTGTAGGTCCTGCCATGGCAGGCGAGTCAGCGCCCGTGCTCAGCAAAGCGACAGGAGCGAGCCAGGGTAAGTTGCAGGGTGAGTGCAGGTGACGGCGCTGAGGCAGGGGCAGCGCGTGAACCCTAGCACTTCAGACTCGCGCTCCAGCTCCCGACGGTTCGGTAGGTCATTTTTATATAGTATATTA